>OVAY01000629.1:0-50016 GCA_900406395.1 Kernera saxatilis
TTATTATAAATCTAAATATAATTAATATTTTTAAAATATAATTATATTTCAAATATTTTGGGTACCCATTCGGGTTTCGGTTCGGATACATGAGTTAAGATCTATTCGGATATTTTGTTGGTTCGGGTTCGGATTCGATATCATTTTTTCGGATCGGGTTCGGATAAAACGTCCACCCCTACTTGTAGGCATCAAAATTCAAGTTTCGTAAATGGAATTGCTTTTCTTTTGTTTCATACTGAGGATAGATCCGGATCGAAATCTGGAGTAACAGTATAAAAGAAAGTATTTTTATCGTTAAAAAATATACAGTGATAAAAAAATGAATTATTTTTGTAGATAGTGAATCTCGATCTAAAGTTTTGATCCACATGACGAACTATCTAATCAATTCGAAGACATCAATGACACAATTTATCATAGATTTCATAAAAGAAAAACTTTCTGACAATTTATCATTTATCATCAATATGGGAAAATGACTCAAAAGTTAAAGTGAAGAACAAACAAAATGGGTAAAAGTACCAACATTTTTTTTTCGGCATCATCTACCGGATTCAGCAAAAGGACATACACAAATATATCCTTATGAGAACCCTAACATATATATATATATATATATGTATATTTATATTGTGTGTATACACTTTCACATCTGTCAAGAAAACAAATGTGAATATGCGAGTTGTAAACTTTTATTGCTTGGGTGGTGAAAGAAATCACCGTCTCAAGGTTTCCATCACGTAATCCGCATAGAGATCCCTACATGCAATGCAACAAAAGAGTTATCCCAATCTGATTAGTTAGTTCTTCTAAGATAAAAATCATTACACTAATTAAAAGTTCATACTATATGAAATTTATGACAGTCAGTTTTGTGAAGGCTTTTACATGGAATGCTGAACTGCGTCGTAGGCTGCAGTAGCGGGAAGAAAGTCGTTAACGGCTACTTCCTTGTTCTCGTTTTTCTTATCTGCAAGAAGCATCCATGAAATGTATGAGTCTCACATAAGGGTGGATTATCCGGTTTTATTATTTGATTTTGATTCAGTCTTTATAGTTTGGGTTGGTTTGGTTTCGGATTGATACACTTTTTGGTTAGGGTTATGATTCGATTTTGATTTGAGTATTTCGGTTCTGTTTGTTTAAATGTCTACCCCTAATCTCATATCATTTTTCAACCAACCAAAAGTTGAAAGAAGGTGAAGAAGGAACACTCACAGTCTTCAAAGAAACGGCGGATCTCAGCCATACGATGAGGCGGAAGCTCCTTGATGTCATTGTAATGGCGATACTCTGGATCGTCAGCACACACAGCAATAATCTTGTCGTCTTTCTCACCCTTTTAAAGCAGAGCGAGCATCTAGTTTCAATTTCTTTTGCTTTTATAAAGACATAAGATGACACAGATATTCAAGGATGTTAATTTTCTAACCTGATCAATCATTGGCATCAGACCAATAGCTTTGGCCCGAAGAAAGCATCCTGGGATCACAGGCTCCTGTAGAAAAAATTCAATATGATTCACATGGCATGAGTTTTCTACCGGTCAAATAAGACATAATGAGAAGAAGCTGATGATGCTGTTACGAACATAAGCTTTAAAACTGCTTTTCTAATTCAAATTCACCAAACCAAAGAGAACTCATTAATAAGGCACCTTTATAAGCCTAGCTCTCACTAATTGCTCTCTAACCGACTCACAACATCTCTATAGGGTAGATACAGTACAGTCTATAGCTAAAAGTTGAGATGCACAGATCAAAATGAAACAATAAACATTGTGTGACGAATTATACAAGTTCTCAGCATTGTATGAAAAAAAAAGATTACCTGCATAATGACAAGAACATCAATAGGGTCATTGTCCTCACAAAGGGTACGCGGAATGAACCCATAGTTGTGTGGGTATACGACAGATGAATAAAGAATACGATCAACCTGAGAACATAAATAATGTTTTAGACTATTGTAATAGTGAAAGGGACAGCGAAGCAAGTTGTTGCAATGAAGTTACCTTAATGAGACCAGTAGTTTTGTCGAGTTCATACTTCACCTTGCTCCCTTTTCCTATCTCAACAACCTGCAATAAGAACCCTTATGCTTTGTTAATAATTCCCATAGAAATATGAATTATCTCAAAGATTAAACCCATAAACTGGTTTCCTAATCAGGCAATGGACAACATTTATATCCTACATAAGACTTAATCCAGGTCTCAAGATAACCGGCCTTTGAGTGAAGAATACAAATATATAATTTCTATAGAAACAATAAACAAGTGCAGCATCTCCATAAATGCATAATGGCAGTTTTTTTGGTGACAACCTAATAAAAATTTATCAATCCTTACAGCTTTTGCCGCCTAAATATCAAGAACATTAGCAAAATACTTACACAATTGAAGATTATTGGGGCTTCAGGACCTATAAAACAAAGCAAATAAAAAGTCAAATGTGTATGGAGTTAATATCAGAAGCAAAGTAAATCATCATAGAACCCCCAAAAATGAAGCCTTTACGTATAGCTTACCTATCTCCAGATCATGCCATGGGTGTGCAGCAACTGATCTCTGAGTCATGGACGAAAGTATCCTCTCATTAAGAGGAGGAAGTGAAGCATGTTTCTCAACATAATTTTTGGTAGCAACCTCAATCGGTGGCGCCATTTCTGCAGACAATGCACATAGCAAACAGAAAACCATAAATATATGCATCTCTGAAGCAACAAAATACGGAAAAACATCCATGGAACACAGACTATGGGCTCAACCATTACAAATGTTTTAATCCTGCAAAATTAAATTCCCCTAAAAGCAGAAGATAAAACCATATGTTCATGAGTTATACCAAAGATCAACACGTCTCCACAATTGAATACACAACGCAATGCTTGACACAGAGACACAAGACCCAAAATCTTTGAAAAGAAAGTTACAGAAACGTCCAAAGAAACGCATAATTTTTGTTTGCAGCGGTTCATGAATCCTTAAATGTATCTACCGACAGAACCGTTCCCAAATATAAAAGCAACAAAAAATCGATTTTTTTAAAAAAAGAAAAAGAAAAAACAGGGCACTCTCTTGAATCACTATTAGAAAATCGGCAATGAACTAGTGAGAAACGAGTAAGCATTTTTCCTTTATGGAGTTTCAATATCTAGAAATATAAACATCACAACCGTGAATCTATCGGAACCCAACTCAGATCTACAGGGAAAAAAACAAAAATATCCAAGAACCCTACAGAATTTTCGCTCCTGGCTTATACAAGCAGATTAAGACACCCAAACCCTAGAAACCTGGTGAGAGGAAGAGCAAAATCCGATTAAAGACCATTTCCAAATCCGTACCTGAGCGAATCGAGCAATCTCTCGAGCAAAAGTGGCGAATGAAGAAGAAAACGCAGGCACAGATCTCAAGAAGAACGAGTCCAAGAAGCACCGATTCAGAGAGAGAGTAGAGGAAAGCTAAAGGAGAACGTAGCTGTAACTATACGCGTTCCCGCTCGCTCTCTCTGCTTCTCTGCTATTTGAAGGCTCCATTTTAGAAAAGAATATAATATTTTGGAGGAAAACAATTAATTAAAAAAGCATGACAAATTTAAATTTAAATCTCTTTCATTTTGGAAATTAATCGAATATCATGCAGAGGGAAGAATATGTCCTCGCCAAATTATACAGATGTCAAGAGATTATTGGATGATCCAGGAAGAGACATAGACGGAATTCCTAACGGCCGTGGGGTCAAGGTAAGGTCTGCTACACGTTTAACGTGAGTCTCCGATTCGGATTGCGAGGAGTCCACGTTAAGTCTCCGTTAGCTACTGTTAATGGGAATATGCTGGAGCGAGGTAGAGAGCAAGATCGGGTGTTAGCGAGTACACCGAAAGTTCGTGTTCAAGTTTATGACAGCAATTTCCCTGTCGGTGGATTACAAACGGCAATTAAAAGAAAAGCATATATAATCTTTCAAGTGAATATTCGTTTTTTATATACACGATCCCCAAAAATGGTTTTGCTAGTGAATGTAGATAGTTTTTTTGTTTTATACATTGAAATTTTAAGATATGTAATATGTTATTCACCAAAGCTTCAATTAAATGGCATTCGATAAAAAAAAAAAATACAATAGTTGTCATCTAATATTTTGACCTGATCAGATATATATAAATTAATTATTGAAAATATTAACTTATACTTACAAAAAAAAATTTACATATAAACAAATTAAAAATGGTCAATTCGGCACCTCATATATATTTGGGCTAATTGAAACTATTATATATTATTATATAAATGATTTTAAACCATTGAGTTACACATATCGGTTTTTATGATTAGTGTTTTACAATAATTTAAGTACGTTTGTCCACTAATATACACGTGCGTTCGGCGTTCCCATATAGATCCCATTTAAAATCAAGCGGTGTTGCCGTGTTGGATAATATGTTTTTTTTGTTTAATTTGGTTTTCATTTTTTTTTTCTTGGATAATTGATATCCATAAACTGTTAAACAGATTTATAAACTAATAGTGTAAAGTGGAGTCAAAGACATGAAATAAAACGATCACAATCCACGTAATAATTGCAATCAAAACAAATCTGGGAATATATGATTAAACTTTTTGTTATCTCAAGGAAGATATTACTAATTATCAACATTATGAAAAAAGGAAGATATTAATTAAAGTCAGCTTTCCTTTAATGTCAATTGAATCACTCTTCGTATCCATTAAAGGGAAGTAGATCGCTGACAAAAGGAAAATTAAATAAATAAATAAAAAGGAAGGGGGTCGTGTAATTTCGAAAAGACGAAGTTCTTATTGGCTGTGAGAAGCGAAGCTGTGGACCTGTCCGCAGGGGATGATGGGTGGATGGGGTTGAGTAACGAATGGTCATGCTAGATATAGATGCTACGTTGGATCATTGTAGGAATATTCCTATCCACGCTTTTATTCTTGGGATAATTATTTGCTTAACACCGAAGACACACAAAAAAAAGTTATATATCTTCCAATTTGTCAATCGCCACTCTTTTCCGTGTTCACCTTTGCCTTTGCGTCGCCTTGGAGTTAATTGGAGGATTCTACTAATTCGATTTTCCAATATTTTTTCTTAAAACAAACTTTAAATGTGTTCATATTTAATGGCATCCCATTATAAATCTTTTGCATATCCTATTGTTTTGTTAATATCTTATCAATATTACCTATGGTGTTTACAAAATTAAAAAATAAAAAAATTTACCTATGGTAAGGATGGATGAGTATAGAGTAATCTTCCTAAAATGCCTTGGAATTAGTAGTAAAAAAAAAGAGAGTAATCTTCCTAAATGCCTTGGAATATTTGCAAAGATTTTTTTAATGACATGTCATGTAAATATGATTATATTAAATTTTTCTTTTTTTTAAAAAAAAAACTTTCCTTTAATATATAGTAGATTTGTAAATACTGAAGTATGAAACCCCAAAAAGTAAAAAAGAAGAACTGAAATCTGTTTATTGTGAATGATTAATCATAATTTACAGAAGGGAAATTGTTTTAAATTTATTTTGCATCGGATGTGCTCAAGGCTGCCATTGTAAGTTGTAAAATGTGCAACTTGTACATTCGAACTCATAGCATGAATTGAAATAGTTCATTTTAATGAATTTGTGTATACCTTTTTTTTGTTTGTCACAGAATTTGTGTATACATACATGACAAAAAGAATGAAAACAATGTTTGGCAAGAGAAATTACAATAAAAAGTACGAAAAGAATTTTTAAACCTAATTGAGGACACACAAAAGAAAAAAACTAATTTACAAACTTCAAATTAATTTGTTGAACCAAATTCTTCCCAAAGATAAATACAATATCATTCTCCAATGGAGTTATAGATTCAAATCCAAGCACAAAACCCTCTTGCTGCTATTGCATCGATTCAAAACCGACCTGTTATAAACCGCAGAAGAGATAACCGATTGTTCGGTTATCATGGTCGCCCTATGCTTTCTCATGTGACCGCCTAGCGCTTGACCGGTCCCAAACATTTGACCGCAGATTGAACACTTATGCATATCATTCTCGTTGTTACGATGCTTCACTTGTTCTTGGTCAACGCTTAGCTTAGGTTTCTTGTGGCTGGCTCTATGACCTCCGAGTGCTTGGAACGAATCGAATTTCCGGTTACACGTTTTGCATTCGAAGTGGTTATCTTTGGTTTTGCTTCCGGTAGATTGGTTTACAACATCGATTTGCTTGGCCACGAAACTCCGAGATAACATCATTAGACTTTCTACTATGTCTATATGCTTGATGGGTTCTTCGTAATCGGACCGGTCTCTCTTCATGTGTTTTTCGGTTGATTATATCTCGAGAAAAGAAAAGAGAAGGTAGAATGAATGGTTTTCGGTTTTGGTTGGCTTATCTAGAAATTGTGAGAAGAACAAGCACCTGACAATTGTGAGAGTATCATTGTAATGAAGCTTTGAGAGTATTTATAAGCAAAATAAAGAAAGTTTCAGAGGTTTTGACTTTTTTGTTATTGGACCAAATAAAAGTCGTTTAAGCTCCTATTCAGAGAAGTTAAGCAGCATTACTGGTTTGACTAATGACAATATGTTAAATATTATTGAATACCAGGCAGATATATTTTTCGTTAAACAGAGCGAATAAGTCTCTTCCGTCCAAAATCATATCAACTAAAATAATTGTTAGTTTCACATTTTTATGTTGGTTTCTAAATTAGTACGCAACAGGTGATTTTTCTTACTGACTCTGCAGCTAAAATAAATGAGCACGTGGAGATTACTATTTGGAAAGTCAAACTAAAAGGCATTCTCAAAAATCTGACAAACTGCTCTTCAGTCTTCACCTAGAAACTCTTATAGACTAGATTAAATATACGTGTAAAGTATATATACTTTACACGTCATCAATGATGGAATCGTGACGGCGTCTAAACCGGATTTAGATTTTATATTAAAAGAGTTGAAACTCGAAAGTCAAATTCTCTATCAAAAAAAACTTGAAAGTCGAATGGATTTTTAATTGGACAAACGACTTTTGTAGACGCAACCAACGTTTTGTTCTCCTACACAGTTTCAACTTCGAGTAAGCATATTGTTTGCTCGATCTCCGCATATAGCATTTGGTATTGATGACGACTTTTTGTTTGGTTTCATTATTGTCAGCATCACTGTATCTTCTTTTTTTTTGGTATCAAGCATCACTGTATCCTGTAAGCTTTCAGAATTGGTGTATAAAAATATATTGTTGGTGTAGATTATTTTACGTTAAGACTGATCTATTTGGATATCTGTTAAAGAAATTAAAATATTGATGTTTGACTTGTATATGTCACGATCTGTAAAAAACTTAAAAATTAAAAATTAAAATACATTACAATTTTTTCTTGCTTTTCTTAAATGTACATTACAATATTCATTTAAAATTCAGTTTTAGTATTTCTATGTTATTTTAATAGTTTTATAAGTATAGATAATTTATTTTAAACTTCATCTTGAAATGGGATCATATGCAATTGAATTAAAAATGATTTATAGTTATAAATATATTATACGAAAAACCCAAGTGCTCATGGTCCAGTAGAAGTGGCTCCTTGTAATTTAGAGAGCATGCCGTAAATTCGTATCTTCTCGGATTTAACAGTTAAAAAAATCCAGATTTTTGGTGGATTTTGGAGATTAGTTTGAGTTTGGGTTTAAGATGATTTCGGTTATAAAAAAAGAATATTAGCCACTTTGATTCAGTTAACCCCCGAATGGGAAGTTGAAGGAACAAAAAAAAATGAAGATGCGAAATCGACGACTACGCAAACGCTTAGACCGCTTTTTTTCCGCAGGGATTCAGCCGGCGACCAGAAAACAACGACGCCGAAACGCAACCTACTTAGCCTGTGATGCCTACAAAAAACAACGGATACTTACACATGATATTTCAACCTGGTTAGTATTCCTCATGTCTGACTTCCATTGGTATTGTTAGTTTTGTATTCATTTTGAATTTCCATTTTACAAGAGTGTTTTCTTCTGCCAAGAAATTTATCTAGCTCACTTATTTTGCTGATTGCTTTCCTGTGACATTTCCAACCCATCTTGC
Organism: Kernera saxatilis; assembly: GCA_900406395.1. Taxonomy (NCBI): domain Eukaryota; kingdom Viridiplantae; phylum Streptophyta; class Magnoliopsida; order Brassicales; family Brassicaceae; genus Kernera; species Kernera saxatilis. Next base: position 8,107 of record OVAY01000629.1, read on the forward strand.
AGCAGGTGCATGGCAAATCAAACAGATTGGCGTGATATTGATAAGATATGAAGGGCATACATGTGAAGTGACAAGATGGTTTTGTCTTTTTATAGTTGGAGTCGTGTGTACATTGTAGAATGGCTGCCTGAACGGCTGCTCAACTGGTCTGAACAGTTGGGAAAGAAACAGATGGGGATTATCAGGTATTTTGAGATTGTCTTAGCCATGGGAGAGTAGGGGATGCTCTTGAACTCATTCCCAGGGCTACTTTTTTGGTTCTGTTATTTGATTTCTATCTGTGTTCTTCAAATTTGAAGAGAGTTATAAGGGAAAGCAGTTCTGAGACTTATCAAATCGCTGGTGTTATGCATGTTAAGGAGCTGTATCTTTCTTTGTGTGATGTGCTTTTTGGATCATCATCAATCACACTTCTTTCCTCATTTTCTTCCCTTCTTTCGCTCGCTGTTTATGCGTTGGAATTGTTTGGTATACAATACTGGAATTATAGAGCGCAGTCAGATTTTTTTAGGTATTGAGGCCTGGTCAATACGACATCAAAGACATGTTTTGGTACCAGCAGAGTAATAATCACTGCTTGGGGAAGTATAGGCTTAGTTGAGTGGCAACTAGCAAGTGTTGATTTCTCATACTAAATTTGCACCATAATATGTACGACGTCTTTAAAGAGTTCAAGTTGGCTTGCTCTTGAAATTTCATAGACCGGATCCATCTATTAATAACCGAGCCTAGATTTGGGAAAGGGTCATAACTTTGCAGCTGAAATCACCAACTTTTAAGACCAGGTCAGCCTAAGTGGACAACCATTCTGCAACTGAAATATTTAAGGATTATATTATTGGCAAGTTGGAAGATTCTTGGATTTTTCTGTAAAAGAATACATAAATTTGATTTTCCCGTCAAACCTTTTTATTGCTGTTCAATGTCTTCCCTAGCCGCTTCAATCAATACATGAGGACTGCAGTTATAGGTTCATCAAGGAAAGTCAAATTTAATAAGAAAGTTTCAAACGCTATTTCATTGGATAAAGATATACAATAGAACCTTGTTGACAATTTCTTATGTATAGTCTCTTTCTGGTATGTTTTGTTAACTCATTATATCATTGTCATTGTGAAGTGTTTCTTTCTAGCAGTATTTTTAAGTCACATAACAATGTCCAATGACCTGACTTCTACTTTTCCTTGGTGCTGAAGAAGTTTCTGGGGATTCTTTTATGATTTTTTTTTTGTATCTTCTGCCAACCGCGTTTCTTGGTTATTCTTCTGGTGACTTGATCATAACTTATAAGATTGGCCTTGACCAAGAATTTTTATTAAGAAATGTGAATTTATCTAGCTCTAACCCCCATGTATGTTTCTGTGTGCCACAACAACATAAAGTATGATTTATCTTCCTTTCCTAGGTATCGTGATGAGTTCAAGAACATGTGGTTCAGTATTCCTGGTGACATTTTGTTGCCTTCTGCTTCATCCAGCTGATTCAAGAACAGATCCTTCAGAAGGTGATCATTTTTTCCCCACAACCTCACATCTTTTGTAATTCTCTTAAATTAAGGTACCGCTTAACATAAAAATGGAACTTGATAAGCTTACAAACACATGTTCATCCGCATATATAACAATAATGTCAATTTGCATAAACATGGTCATTAGTCTTCCCTCAATGTTTGATAGTCACCATCTTGATCGGTCATTCTAAACGTGGAGACTGCTTTCCAGAGCTTTGCTAATATTTTTATTGATCCATTTTGCAGTAAATGCTTTACGGGAGATCAAAAGGAGTCTAATTGATCCTATGAGAAATTTAAGCAACTGGGCAAAGGGTGACCCGTGCAAGTCAAACTGGACTGGCATAATATGCTTCGAGAGCTCACATCATGATGGCCACTTTCACATCCAGGAGCTGTATGTCGTTCTTGTATTACCATTTGTTACATGTCTTTTCTTCTTTTTGTTTTTTTTTCCTTGTCTTGATTTTATGGAATGGAGGGCTTCTTCTCCTGCAAAGGTAGATAGTCTATGCATTGCCATACTTACTGTCATTTACAAATTGTGATGTAGCCGTTTGATGAGGCTGAATTTATCTGGAGAGCTGGCTCCTGAAGTTGGCCAGTTATCGTATCTTGAAATTCTGTAAGATGCAGAGTCTTAATGAGTTATTTCATTTGGTTCATCTGATTGGCTTCCCGTTGCCTTAATGCTTACTGAAAAACCTTTTTTCTCTCTTGGGTTACCTTGTTGAAGCAATGTGATGTGGAACAACCTGACTGGCCGTATTCCTTTGGAGATAGGAAAAATCTCTTCCTTGAGACTCCTGTAAGTTGGATCACATGATATACTTTCTGTTGCCTTCTTGTTCTGTTTTTTCGTCTTTTTGTTTTGTTTCACTTCTGGGATAGTTTTAAAGAAGGCTTTGGACAGAGGAAATCATAGCTTGCCACTTGTTTTCAAATTTGTTTGGGTTTCTTGAATTGACTCTTTGCTACATTATTTGGACAGACTGTTGAATGGGAACAAATTGGCGGGTAGTTTACCACCTGAACTTGGTAAGCTTCGAAATTTAAACAGGCTTCAAGTAGATGAGAACAACATAACAGGTTCAGTTCCACTTGCATTTGGAAACTTGACAAGCATAAAACATCTGTAAGTTTATTCGTGACGTATTATCTTCTTTCATAGAAAAATCAGCAGTCATTTGTGGTTCATCCTTTACTCACCAGTGGCTAATTGGATCTTCAGCCACTTCAACAATAACACGATAAGCGGAGAAATTCCAGTGGAGCTATCCAAATTGACAAACCTTGCTCACCTGTGAGTTTTGTTTGTTTTCTTGTTTTTTCACTTTTGCATGCTGTCTTTTAAAGTGTTGATATTGATGGAACAAATCTCGTAGGATACTGGACAATAATAACCTGACAGGGACTTTGCCGCTAGAGTTAGCTCGATTGCCATCCTTGACCATACTGTATGTGCCTTCTGCCTTATATTGACCATACTGTATGATTTTCTACCATTTCCTTTACGATATGTTGCAAAGTTGCTAAGCTAGTATTCCTCTTATGCAGTCAGCTGGATAACAACAACTTCAACGGTTCTGAGATTCCAGAAGCTTATGGAAATTTTTCTAGATTAGTAAAATTGTAAGACTTTACAAGCGATTTCTGCAATAAGTTGTGTTTCTCCACTCATTTGAATGTGAGCTAAATAATTCTTTGCACCCTCATCTTTTCAACTTGGCAGAAGTTTAAGGAACTGTGGACTGCAAGGATCAATTCCTGATCTTAGCAGGATAAGAAATCTTAGCTATCTGTAAGGGTCTATGTGTGTTATTTGTGTGATTCTGTTTGCTGGTCCTTGAATTCTCGAACCTTGCTTAGATGCACTTCTATTTAATCACCACTTCTTTACAGAGATCTAAGTTGGAACAAGCTCACAGGCACTATACCAGAATCCAAACTTTCTGACAATATGACAACAATGTATGCATATTTCCAAATCTAACAGTTTACCCATATAAATACGAATACTCTTAATCGTTGATTTTTGCTGCAGTGAACTCTCTTATAACAGCCTCACTGGATCTATACCACAAAGTTTCTTGGAGTTGGACTCTCTTCAATTACTGTATGTAAACATTCAATGAAATGAATTTTCCGATTCATCATGTTTTCTGCAGTTTCCAATCATCTATGAGTACTTTGTAAGATTTTTTCTGTCATCTATAACAGTTCACTTGAGAACAACAGTTTATCTGGTCCTGTCCCAACATCAATTTGGCAGAACAGGTCTTTTGAGAATAACAAGCTGCAAGTGTATGACCTCAACTCTTTGCTTTTCTTTCTAAGTAATACTTAATAGTTTCCTAGTTTTCATACTTCATTCTCAGAGGCTGAAACTTCTTTTGGATGCATGCACAGTGATCTCAGGAACAATAACTTCTCTGATGCTACAGGAAACCTGAGAACACCAGACAATGTTACCCTATAGTGAGTTTCTTTCTTCCTTTGTCCTATCAAGTTAGGGCACACTAACCATTTTGGAGTGAACTGCATTCTCTTGCCTTTTGCTATCTTTTGCTATCTCCTAAAGCTCCATTTTTTTCCTTTTGTGTGAAAAGTCTTAGAGGCAACCCAATATGCCAAAGTACAAGCATCCCCATCGTTAAACAATTCTTCGAATACATCTGCGGCGAGAAAAGGCAAACATCTACAAACTCAAACACACCATGCAATGTGTCATGTCCCTACGAGAACGTGCTAGTTTCCCCAGGAATCTGCTTGTGTACAGCGCCTCTTTCGATCGATTATAGGCTAAAGAGCCCTAGCTTCTTTTTCTTCACTCCATATATTGAACACCAATTCATGGAGTATATAACCACGTCCCTCCAATTGGAAACTCATCAACTAGCAATTGATAGACTTGTTGATGAGAACAAGCTGCGTCTAAGGATGTACTTAAAGCTAGTTCCCAAAGGCAAACTAACATTTAATAAGAGTGAAGTCTTGCGTATCAGGGACACGTTTATGTCATGGAGTTTTGGTCGTGATGACTTTTTTGGACCCTATGAGCTGCTGGACTTCCCTCTTCAAGGACCGTATGGTACAGTTTTTGGACCTGTCTATTACAAAATGGGCATAATTTGGTTTTAATGATATACATATTTAAAATCTTTGGACGCAGCTAATTTGTTGGATCGAGAGAGTGCAATTAGCACGGTTGGATGGGTGATGATAGTAGCAGGCTCTATCGTTGCTGCCACTGTTATATCAGTGAGTGCAACACTTCTATATGTTAGGAAACGTCATGGAAAAGCGCATACACTCACCAAAAAACGTTTTTGTAAGCAACTCAGCAATGGCTGGCTCTTTATGTCGGTATTACATATTGTTTTCTCCTTTTAACCATGAAACTAAGGACTTTTTCTTATGTCTTCCAGACAGAGCAATATCTCGGGAAATCGAAGGGGTGAAGAAGTTCAGTTTTGTAGAACTGTCGGATGCAACTAATGGTTTTGATAGTTCCACACTGATCGGTAGAGGCAGCTATGGAAAGGTCTACAAAGGCATTTTGCCAAATAAAATCGAAGTTGCCATCAAACGAGGAGAAGAAACTTCTCTGCAGAGCGAGAAAGAGTTTCTGAATGAGATCGATCTGCTTTCGAGGTTACATCACCGGAATCTTGTGTCGCTGCTTGGCTACAGTAGTGACATCGGGGAACAGGTATGTCCTTTTCCATATGCAGTTGTTAGTTAGCTTTATTATCTCTGTTTGTTTCGACTAATATCCATATACTTGTGCTGTTTGGTTCATGCACAGATGCTGGTATATGAGTATATGCCTAATGGCAATGTGCGTGATTGGCTTTCAGGTAAGAAATATTCCTCTGAATTCTTTCTTTATACTTGCAAGATCTCTTTATAACAGCACTTATCTGTTCAAAGTCTCCAACTTTTTGCTGATCTGCTTCCAAATCGGTGCTAATGTTTCAGTGGTTTTACATTGTCATGCAGCTAATGCTACGGAGACATTGAGCTTTAGCATGAGGTCACATGTGGCTTTGGGTTCAGCTAAAGGGATTCTTTACCTTCATACTGAAGCAAATCCGCCGGTTATTCACCGCGATATAAAAACCAGCAACATACTCTTGGACTGTCAGCTTCATGCTAAAGTTGCTGATTTTGGACTGTCACGGTTGGCTCCGGCTTTTGGGGAGGGAGATTGTGAACCCGCCCATGTATCGACCGTGGTGAGAGGAACACCGGTGAGTTCTAAATTGGCATAACTAGTCGAAATGTGACTTTTGACAAGACAATAACACGATTTTTTTCTCTGAGATATGGCATTTGAGAAAACAAACTTGATTGTATATATTTTATATATGCACAGGGATATCTGGATCCAGAGTACTTCATGACTCAGCAATTGACGGTGAAGAGCGATGTGTACAGCTTCGGAGTAGTATTGCTTGAGCTTTTGACTGGAATGCACCCATTCTTTGAGGGTACACATATTATCCGCGAGGTACATTTCTTGACTGAGCTCCCACGCAAACATGATAGTGGCTAGATCTCAACACCTTTTTCTGTGCGATGTGATGCAGGTGAGGATGGCGAATGAGTGTGGAACGGTTCTGTCAGTGGCGGATAGTCGGCTTGGACAAAGTTCACCAGATAAAGTGAAGAAACTGGCGGAATTGGCGTTATGGTGTTGTGAGGATAGACCAGAGGTGAGACCACCGATGTCAAAAGTGGTGAAGGAACTCGAAAGTATTTGCCAGTCTGTGCGAGAAACTGATATGTTCTCAGAAACAAGAACATTGCTCGGCACCAAAACATCGTCGTCATCGTCTCCTGTACCCTCGCCTTTGTCTTTACTTCCTGGAAGTGACTTGGACAGTGGCTTTTTCCAAGCTGTAAAACCTCGCTGACATATCTTTGTTGTGAGATAGGCTAATTGATTTTAGTGCAAGAACCCCCATGAGACTAAGGAGAGTTGTGTTAGTATATTTAGGAGAGATATTATGGGTCTCAAACCGGTTCTGTTTTGCTGACTCCTAACCATAGTAAAGTTAATATCTATGTAGACATGGAAACTTGGCATTATAATAATCCAGAATAGATCAATTTCTTGATTCATGCATGCATTTTCCCTCTTTCGCAGATCCACGTCTTTTTGTACAACCACGGCATATACAAGTTTTAACCATCGGTGTAGAAGAGAGTGACATTCTGAGAAAATAAAGAATTTAAATTTATGAACATAACATAAAATGCAAATATTCAAAAGGTTTGGAATTTTAGTCTGAAAACAATAAAAGTACATAAAAATAAATCCATGGATGGGTTCCATGAAGCAGAGTCTAGGTGGGGCAGGAAAGAGCTTAGCACGTTTAGATTAGAACATACAGACCCCAAAAGAAGAACAACGGTGAGAGACAAGTCACTTGACCGGCAAGGCCCCTTAGAGCAGCGCTGATCCATAGAAGACAGCTTCCGCAGGACCCGTCATGTAGATATGGTTGTCTTCCTGTTTCCACTCTATTTCCAATGGTCCACCTGGTAGATCCACAGTGCATTTCTGTTCCACCATAAACAAATACAAAAACAATATATGGAGAGTTCAAGGTTGTATAAACCTCATGCACCTAATCTCAGCTCATTACAATCTTATTCATGTAAACATTTCTGTCTCCTGGTATAAATGCTATATCCAATTTTGTGTTTATCTAGCAGACTAGCACACAGCATCTGTTTCCCTAAACTATCATGATTTGTGTACATCTGGATGACTAGGAGCTCCATATCATTGTATAATCTGAAAAGTTTACCATTTTGCAAACTGATATCCACTTTCTATAGTTCTGAAATTCCAAACTTACCCTGTTGGCTCGACCTTCAAGGACTGCTGCAACAACCAGAGCGCAAGCTCCAGTTCCACAGGCCAAAGTTGCTCCTGCAGTTTCAAGTATGCTTAAGCATATAAGGATACAGAGACTGTTGATAATCAACTAAGAAATGAATTCCATGATTTGGGGGAATTAGCTGACCTGCTCCTCGCTCCCAGACTCGCATTTTCAAATGAGAACGTGATAAGACTTCCACAAATTCTGCGGACAAAACAGAAAGATTTAGAAGACAACTTAAATCCGAATATGAAAGAGATGTAACTCTTGCTGTATCTATCCATGGAAATCTGGATATATCTATCTGCAGATGAATCTCCACTAACCAGTGTTAGTTCGAGCTGGGAACATTTCATGATGCTCAAACTTTGGACCAATCTCTGGCAAGTTCAAATCATCAACTTTCAGATTCTGGTTGACACAAAGGAAAATTACAAAAGATGAGAAATTCCATGTGTCGATGAATGACAGAATTTGAAGTCCAGCAAGCAAACACGCACCGGTCCACCCTTTGTACCGAACGTAACACAGTGAGGATTGCCCATACTAACACACGTCACATTCCAGCTTACTCCATCAACAACTAGCTCTGCCTGAACAACTGCTTCACCTTTGTTTCCTGGCAACTTCGTGGGCACATCTTGTGCTCTAAGAATCGGTATGCCCATGTCAACCTTAACCTGTTCCCATATCAATCAAAATGCAGTAAACAACTTGCAAACACCGAAAAACAAAAAGATAAACAAATCCAAGGCTTTACCTTTCACGTCATCATGAATTTCACTAGACCTAATACGAGAGATCAATACGAAAGATTTACCTGTCCGTCATCTTGAATTTCCGGAACAATCAGGCCAGCACCGGTATGTATTGTAAAACTACCAAAACAAATAAAAGTGCATTAGAGATTATATAGCAAGCATGACTAAATTCAGAACTCCAAACAGATATAGAGATACCTATGTTTTCCCTGCAAGTTCTGAAGCTCAGCAATGAACCTGGCGAAGCATCGAACTCCATTGCCACACATCTACAAGAACAAAATCAAAGGCCAATGACTTCAAGCGACTCAACCGAAATTAATATTGAAGTAGTGGTTAAACAAAGCCACACCTCTGGTTCACTACCATCTGAATTGAATATTCGCATGGTGTAATCGGTACCATTGACTCCTGGCATTGCAAAGATCACTCCATCGGCACCAACACCAAAGTTTCGATCGCACAGCTTAGCCGCCTGCTCTTGAGTAATCTTAGGTTCGGATGAATCTCTGTTATCGACCTATAAAAACCCAATTTTCAAAACATGTGAAAGAATTCGATACATTCCTGTCAAATTTCATTTTCCTTTTCCATATTGAGATTTCAACGGACCAAAATGAAGTCATTTCCGAGGCCATGGTACTTCACAAAATGAAGAACTCCGGTTTCTCTCTTGCCGAGGAAGCTCGCCGGCGGCGATATTTTCTCGACAGTAACGGCTTCCATGGAGGAAGCAGACACGCGAAGCCTAGAGCTCTTTAGGCAATATTCTCTCTCGAAGAAACCAAACGAAAGAGAAGAGACGGATCCTAGCTTCCCGGAGAATACATTCGACAGTCGGCGGGATTGCGGCGCGACGGAGACAGTGCTAGTGGCGGCTATCTCCATGGCTGCTTCAGATTTTCTCTTGTTTGACTCTCCTCCTCCTCCATATTGGGTGACTTTGGAGAAAAACCGCGCTGTTTCTATGTTCAGTAACTGAACTCCACGTTGCTTGATCCCATAAAACTTCATGTCGTTCTTTAGTCGACGGATATTTAATGAAAAGGCTTTAATAGAAAGCCCATTAAGAACTTCGTAAGCCTCTCTCTCTCCTTCGCCGTCCTCTTCCTCTGGTTCGCTCTCCTCCTTTTTGTTTCTCTCTCTTATTTTCAGTCTCTTTCGCTGATAAATATTTTCTCCTGAAATTTTTTTCCTCCAAATTACAATTGAGTGTAAGATAGTCGCATTTCGTATCTCTGATCTGATTTCCCGCGATATTTTCCGGCAGTGTCTAATTCGCGTTTAAATTAATCTGTGAGAGAGAGATTTACGGTTAGCTCCATTACTTTATGCTTTTTATTTGTCTGTTACTTTTCCCACCTTTTTTAGTTATCCTTTGAGATAGATCCCCCAATTGAAGATTATTAGGGTTTCGAATTTCGGAATCTTATCTCCTAATCCGATTCGAATTCACCCACAATTGTCCCTGCGCTTTTTGTTCATATATGGGTTTTTGATTTCAGCTCTGGATTTGCATTTTTAACCCTTTATGCAAAGCAGTGTGCATCGTGAGAAAGCTAGCTCGATCGCGATGATCTTGGAAACTCAGCGGAATGTTGAATTCCCCCATCGGAACGTCGATAAGCGTCCGAGGAAACGCCCGCGATTAGCATGGGATGCTGCGCCTCTTCTTCCTCCTCCTCCACCCACGGTAACGAATTGTCCACATATATCGAAGAGCGATTCTTTTCTAGTTTTTCATAGTCCAGTCCTTTGAAATTTGATTTGATTTTACTCATTGTCTGTGTTTCCAATCCTGGACGATACTTTCAATTGTGCTACCTACTTAAAGAGTTTCGATTTTTTTTTTGTGCTTGAGCTAAGTAGATGATGTTGTTATGCGAATTTTCAGCTGGTGACGTTTTTTTTTTTTCAGGTATTTCATCCTCCGTTGTACTATGGTCCAGAGTTCGCGAGTGGAGTAGTTCCCAATTTTGTTTACCCAAACATGTTCTATAGTGGCCTTCCTCGTCAGGGCTCTCCTCCCTGGAGACCAGATGATAAAGACGGCCATTATGTCTTTGTGGTTGGAGATACTTTGACTCCACGATGTGAGTCTTATGTTACAGAGTCTTTCGGCATCTTATCTGTTTCCACCGACGTTTTCTTGGAGGTTATGTACGTTACACTGACATGCCTCTTCTGTTATGCGTGCAGATCAAATTCTTAGCAAAATGGGTGAAGGTTTGTTATCTCTTGCTTATATGTTTATAAATTCTTTTGTTTGGTATATTCTACTCGTTTTTCTGTTCAATATGCATGATCCAAGTGACAGTAGGATTTCCTTACATCAAAATATCTTTTGGAGAAGATTGGTAATTTCATTATCCCATTGGATTGTATTCTGGCAGGTACATTTGGACAAGTATTGGAATGTTTCGACAATAAAACCAAAGAAGTCGTGGCAATCAAAGTTATACGGTCCATAAACAAGTATCGTGAAGCTGCCATGATAGAAATTGATGTGTTACAAAGGCTTACAAGGCATGATGTTGGTGGTTCTCGGTAAGCATTTTTTATTTCCTCTTACTAATCCTTGGTTAGTGTTAAATTTATTGCATTTGGTATAAGCTTTTCAATTCCTTGCAGTTGTGTGCAAATACGGAATTGGTTTGACTATCGTAATCATATTTGTATTGTAAGTACTGTTACCTTTATTTGATAAGTTTGAGGGGAAAATACAATTTCCTTCATGCCCGAATATTATGTGAGTTAAAAGAACTTGCGGATGGGTTTAAATGGTTCAACAGGTATTTGAGAAGCTTGGGCCAAGCTTATATGATTTTCTCCGCAAAAACAGCTACCGTTCATTTCCTATTGACCTTGTTCGGGAGCTTGGCAGACAACTTTTGGAGTCTGTTGCATGTGTGTGGACTATTCTTGACCCATTCTTATATATAGTAGTCCATCATTTTAATATTGAATTTTTTTGTAATATACGACTTAGGCATAATTAGTTCATGCTTCTCTTTTAATTTTGCAATTTGCATGAAATCCAAATCGCTCAAGCAGTCATGTTTTTAGACTTTTGTTTACCTGTGTATTCAGACTTTATTCATTTGTTCTGACAGATATGCACGATTTACGGCTGATTCACACGGATTTGAAGCCGGAGAACATTCTTCTGGTATCGTCTGAATACATCAAAATACCTGATTATAAGGTGATTAATCATCTCCAAGTTGGACTCTTTTGAGCGTCAGTTCCATTTACGTTCATGGCTTACGATATTCATCCATGAAGGAACTTTCATAACTCTAATGGGTTGATTTTCTTTCTTTTATCGTCATGAAAATCTAGTTCCTATCACGACCCACGAAAGATGGGTCATACTTCAAGAATCTGCCCAAGTCAAGTGCCATCAAGCTCATTGATTTTGGAAGTACGACGTTTGAACATCAAGACCATAACTACATCGTATCCACAAGGCATTACCGCGCGCCAGAAGTTATCCTAGGTAAATATTTATGACTTTACACATCTGTCTAGATAATAATTCTTTTGTATAGCTTGTCGGTATATAATATTTTACGTTATCGCAGGGGTTGGATGGAACTATCCATGTGATCTGTGGAGTATTGGTTGCATACTAGTTGAACTGTGTTCGGTGAGTAACTTTCTCTTTACATGTTCTCTGTGCACCAGAATTCATCTCACTGCGTGTTGCTTCTGGATAAAACTTTTAGGGAGAGGCGCTTTTCCAAACGCATGAAAACTTGGAGCATTTGGCCATGATGGAAAGGGTCCTAGGACCGTTACCGCCTCATATGGTGCTCAGAGCTGAGTAAGAACAACAAGTTCGATCACCCTATTAGCAGCATCAGATACCAGCGGAAAATGAATTGAATAGTAATTTCTTATATCAAAATCAAAACGGTTATTGCAGCCGGCGCTCTGAGAAATACTTTAGGCGAGGTGCAAAGTTAGATTGGCCTGAAGGTGCGACATCAAGAGACAGCTTAAAAGCAGTATGGAAACTTCCCCGGTTACCGGTAAATAACAATCTTTCAGTGATCAAATTAAGTAACTTTGGACTTGATATTCACTTATCTGTAATATTCAAAATTTGTTTTTGTTTTTTTGCAGAATCTAATAATGCAGCATGTGGATCACTCGGCTGGTGATCTCATAGATCTATTACAAGGACTGCTTCGATATGATCCAACGGAGAGGCTCAAGGCAAGAGAAGCACTGAACCATCCCTTCTTCACGAGAAGCCGGGAACAGAGTATTCCCTTTAATCCAAATCCTCATCCATTTTTATATAACCACAAGAACTAAAAGAAGAAACAGCAGATGAATGTTTGGTTAAATCTGCAGTTTCGGGGTTTCTTCACTTTCCTGTTTTTTTTTGTAGCCTTATTACATATTTTCATGTATAGAAATGAAAAGAAAGTGAGAAAGGTTTTTGAGCCTTATTTTCTTGTCTGTTGTTGTTTTGGTTTCTTGGGTTCCGACTTCCGACCACGACCAAGGTTGTTTCATGGCGGTTTTAAAGAGTTATTACAGTTACTTACACCTTTAAGTCAATATTACAGTGTGTGACCTTGCAAAGTAAGGCTTCTTCATGATATTTGATGATTGAATACGAAAGCCAAAGAGATTACTTACCTTTTCAACTTTTTGTATTTGAATAAAAAAGGAGATCAAAACATGTATCCGGTTTAATCGAACCGAGACCGTCGCACGGAAATACGCTCTGGAAATCAAACCGAGAAAGGAATATCTCAATCAATTCGATTTTGTTTTTTCCATATCCGAATAATCTGTAGCCGAGATTGAACCGAAAGAACATAAATTGATAAACAAAACCGAGTGCTGTACGGTTTTACCGAACCGAAACACCAAAATATTCAAACCAAAACCAAACTAAAAACCGGATAGGGCAATCAATCAGAATATCATTCACTTCAGGATCGGTTAAAGTCTAAAGCCGGCGTCGTGTTATATGAAGCAAGGAGAGAATATTCGGAATCGAAAGAAAAGCTTGATCTTCTTCCTCAGCTCTCTCTCTTACCACAATCATGGAGTCTCTGGGAAAACTACAGCTCCATCACCAGCCATTCCACCTTTCCTTCACTCCCACCTCTTCATCATTCCCTAAAACCCCAACGACGTCTTTCCCCTTCAGACCCTTAATCCGACCAATTTCCTCATTCAAATGCGCTTCAATCAAAGCTGCGTCCTCCAAATTCCAAGACTCCATCATCCCTCTCCAACAATCCAATCCTTTCCGTCTCTTCAAATCCACATGCATCACTCTAACAACCGCCGCGGCACTGCTCTTCGTCAATCTCCAGCTCAAATCTCCGGCGTTTGCAGCTCCCGTCGCGCCACCGCCGTCAGTGGAAAGCAACGAACACGTTTCCTTGGAAGAAGAAGAGAGAGCGCTTGAAGAGCATTTGGCGACTCACCCTTCTGATGTCGACTCTCTTCGTTCCTTGATGGAGGTAAAAATCAAATCTCGAAAGCTTATAGAAGCCATAGAAGTGATCGATCGTCTCATTAAATTGGAACCTGAGGAATCGGAATGGCCAGTTTTGAAAGCCAACATCTTTACCTACAGTGGAGATCTAGATTCGGCTAAAACTGGATTTGAAGAGATTCTGGCTAAAGATCCGCTTCGCGTTGAAGCTTATCACGGCCTGCTTATGGCTTATTCGGACTCAGGTCTTGATTTGAAAGAGCTGGAGAATAGAATTGAAGAAGCAATGTTGAGATGCCAAAAGGAGAACAATCACAACGATTTTCGGGATTTTAAGCTACTCGTGGCGCAGATTCGGGTCATTGAAGGAAAGCATAGTGAAGCATTGAAGCTTTATCAAGAGCTTGTGAAAGAGGAACCAAGAGATTTCAGGCCGTATCTCTGTCAAGGGATTATATACACATTGCTGAAGAAGAAAGACAAGGCAGAGGAACAGTTTGACAAGTTTCGAAAACTTGTACCCAAGAATCATCCTTACAGAGAGTATTTCATGGATAATATGGTTGCAACAAAGCTTTTTTCAGAGAAGACGCAGCGTGAGATGGCTGGATCAGAGACTTGAATGAGGATATGTGTAGTGTTTTTTACCGAATCGTAATGAGGTGAAGAGTGATGCTTAGTAGACTTGGAGAAAATGTGATTTTGATGGTTTTCTGATGCAGGCTTTTCTTGATTGTTTTAGATGTTTCTTTTAGTTGGTTTATATAAAAGATCATAAGTTGAAAACTTGATTTTGATTTAATGATGGATTTGAATGAAAATCCCCCTGTGCACATGGTCTATGGCAATACGTACAACTTGCATTGCATATTACCGCACACGCCTATGTATTTTCATGCATGTTGCCATAAATATCCGGTTTTGCAGGTACTTGGGAAGTGAAGACTATCCATCATTAGTTAAGATCAATCTCTAACTCTAATATTTGCTTATTCAAGTAACCAAATGCAAAAAGCACATATAAATGCTTATATTGCTTGCATCTATTAGCTAGTTGTGGATAATCAGGAATCGACCTCGAATAGCCAAGTTGTGATTGATTCATAATGGAGTCATAAGTTTGATAGAGATCTCTTCCTCCATATATGAAGTTATCATAATTGGACCACATTTTTGACAATCAGAAACTATGATCTCCTTCTTCTGTAGGTGAAGTTTATAAATGCTATGTTCAATCAACATGTTCTTGCTTGATTTTTGCCTCGGTAAGGTCCCCACAATCCCATCAATCGATAGGGAAACAAGAGTGAAATGTCCGGTTAACCAAAAACCGAACAGACAGTAGATTCTTTGATTTGGGGTATGAATATGATTGTCTTGATGGTCCCAACCGCATGCAGTAGATTTAGAATCTGATTGCAATATCCTTATTACGTCTTGAAAAAACAGCTTACGTGTCCGTCTGATGCAAGTAGGATCAATCTTTGTCATTTTAGTCTCAT
The DNA here is from genome assembly GCA_900406395.1 of Kernera saxatilis. NCBI lineage: Eukaryota > Viridiplantae > Streptophyta > Magnoliopsida > Brassicales > Brassicaceae > Kernera > Kernera saxatilis. The sequence goes on from OVAY01000629.1 coordinate 23,241, forward strand.
TATTCACAATTTTATCAATTAACGCACCTAACACTCAATCTTCGCATTATTTGTACTACCTTGTGCTACTCAAGCTCCGAGAAGATATATGAGAGAAATTAGATTTAGGTTTTGTAGCAATTTTTATTTATTTTGAAGTTTGTCCAGTTAGTTTGATTCGAGAGTGGTCAAACCGAAACTAAACCAAACAAATTTTGGTTATTTTATTTATTTCTAGTCTGCATGTAGAGATTTTTATTAGAGAAGAAAATATTAAGATATTTCATCGAATTACATGTTTCCATATCATTTTTAGTATTTTTATTTAATTAGTATCATAGATTTCATAGCTTTAGAATATATAAATTTGTGTTTCTAAAACAAATACATTTATAAAAATGATATCTTATATTAATTTTTTTATAATTTATATATTTATTATAGTGGTTTGGTATCCAACTTTTTCAAATGCATACATCCAACCTTTTACATTGTACTCTACCCAATAAAGAAATATATAAATTCCAATATTCATGCTCAGATTCTTGTTGATAAAACGGGGCACCTAAAAATTTATTGATAATTATTTACTTTCTACTTAAAAGTATACATTCAAACTTTTGCAATGCACTGTATTTAAAAATTTATCAAATAAACTATAGATTACGTATTTAAGTTCGTCATACTCTGATTTAGTGATTTTTGTTTTTAAAAATGTATATTTGTTAATGCGTACTTTATGAGTAAAGTAAGACGTTGTTGGCAGCTGATCATAGGTTATATAAATAGTTATATCGCATTTGGAAATATTTAAACTTTTAACTTTTGAGTGTCAAGTTTTATTTATTTATTTTGTAACAGTTTGTGGTCAATAGAGTCGTTGTCACCTAGAAGCCAAACAAAATGCGTAATATTTGATCATAGGTTATAAATGTGTATTTGACCTACTCTTCCTTGTGTCGTATAGACACCGATTCCTCTCCTCGTTAGTTCGTTCAAATTAATAACTCGATCGTTACAGTTAGATTATCGCGGAAAAAATTAACAAAAATTGTTAAAACAACAGAAATAAAATTTATGAACTATGACATTCCTCTTGGGAATATTATTTCTCCTACACCAAGTGATATTATCCAATGGTTGGGTTAGAGTGGTGTATGATATGCCGGAATTGCCTTTTCAATTAGTTATTGTAGACGTTTTAAATAAAACAATACCTGACTTTATGTATATGTTGAGGATTAGTCTGGGTTTTGGTATATTATCTACTTCGACAACCAGAAAAGAAAAAAAAACAAACTATTATATCTTTTAATTAAGGAGAAAAATATTGAGAATTCATGGTGAAAATTTTCTATAATGAGCAATCGAAAAGAAGAAAATGATTCTGACAACAAAATAGTAAAATAGATATCTTTTTAACCAAATTATGATAAGATTAAAAATTTTAAGAAAAGTGAGTAGAAAATATTAAAATTGAGTTGCTAGAAGATGGACTAAGATTAGAGAGGTAAAAGAGTGTTGCAGCAGAACAAGTAATTAATCACATTGTCGTCTTATCATCTCTCAGTCAATCCGCAATATAACACTCAAAGTGGTTTCAGATTACAAATATACTTTCTAACCAAGAAAAATGCAAGTCAATCATATCATCTCTCAGTCAATCCGCAATATAACCCTCGTGTATAATCGATGTGTGTGAGTTGTGTATTTTTAACGGACTTCAAAACGACGACCAAATTTTTGTAAAATTTGAAAATCGAACCCTTAATCTCACCAACAAAATCGCATTACACAACCAATTGTGCGAATCAATTTAATTGTTTAATTAACAAAACCAACCAATTATATAATCTAAAACAACTAAGGCCAACATCGTGACCGCTGCTATCGTCGCTGCCGCTGCGCCAATCGTTGCCGTCGTTGTGGCCACCATCACCATGGGATCGATTATCAACTTTTTTAAACCATCAAAAATTATATATCACAACGAAGCTCTCGCAATGAGGATTCCAGATCTATTCTTAGAACATATAAATTATATTGTATGTGACCGTTAAAACTCTTTAAAGTTTCAGGTCTGAAAATTAAGCATACTCAAAATCGGATAAAAATGATTGGGCCTTGTTAATTTTGTTCTCCTGAGTTTATATATGGTCTCGGTTATTCAAAATTCACTCTAAATCTCCGAGAATTTAACTTTGAAATTTGAGAACCGAAATTTCAAGGTCAAATTCTTGTATGTGTAGTTGCAATCACGGGGCAAGACTAATACCATTAGATTAGAATTTTCAAAAGCTTTCTAAAAAGTTATAGATTGCTACATATGGTATTCCTATTCAAAATCCACCATTGATAGATTTGAAGCTAATTTTTTTGTTTTCTACGAAGGTCTTGTTGAAGAAGGAAGAGAGAAAAATTGAGATTTAGTGAATATATTTGATTTGTTTTATTAGTTAAACAAATAAATTTACGGGCACAGTCGGTTGTGTAAAATATGTTTCAAAACGACGTTGTTTTGAAATCCGTTAAAAATCTACAACTCATATATCTCGATTATATACGAAGGTTATATTGCGGGTTGACTGAGAGATGATAGCATTGATTTGCATTTTTTTTTTTTAGGGTATACTTGCAATCTGAAACTATTTGGAAAGTTTTTTTTCTTCAGAAAACCCTATTTTTTTAACCAAATTATGATAAGATTATATATTTTAGGAAAAGCGAGTAGAAAATATTAAAATTGAGTTGCTAGAAGATGGACTAAGATTAGAGAGGTGAAAGAGTGTTCAAGCTAAACAAGTAATTAATCACATTGTCGTCTTCTTCTTCTCCGCTTTTTCATCAACTTTTTTCACAAAGGTTTGGTTCACTTCCACTCTCAATACTAAGTTAATGCTTCATTTTCACGAAACTGACGTATGTTTATACTTGTTTATATTAGATATTATGTATGAGATGCATCCGGATTCCCAAACTATATATTATCATACCAACATCAATAGATATACCTTCTTTTTTTTTTATCAGCTAATACATCATCACTCAATATTCCAGTGAGAACATAACAACTGTCACCCATAGGATGAGGAATAACCGATTTTAACTGGCCGGAGAAGAAGAATCGCTTGGAAGAAATCCATCGCTGCCGTAAATTTTACAAAGAAAGCGATTAGTTAGGTTTTTCTACAGTGAATTAATACATCACTATTTTCATATATTTTGGTAATTTAGGATTTTTGCATAATAGTTACGCACAACAAAATCTAACAAGATTGTGAGTGTTTGAAAAGAAAAGATTATGTTCGTCCTGTTATTTCATGGAGAACGACGTTTGACATCAGTAAGCAAAGACAAGACAACTTCTGCGAACATGGACAAAACAAAAATTAATAATATTTTTATTATACGTAATGGGAAAATACTATAAAATTTTATGTGATCCAAAACTCAAATTCCTTAAGATCTTATTACTTTTGTTTCTTTTCATTTTTTTGGTTAAACAAAAAATACAGTTACTTTATTTGTGTCTTGGTTTTTCTTAAAACAATTATTTTAGAGTTTTTAGGGTAATTTTTTTTCTTATTCAATATTTAAAATGACACCCATGGACCCATGGTATGATCGAACGTATAACCGTTATAATAGTTTAACGAGCAGCGACTATATGAGCACATAGGTCAAGGAATCTGCTTTACCTTTCTTTCTTTCTTTTTTTTGTCTTTTGTTACTGTCTTTTTTTTTGTAATTTTTCTACGCCTGGAACCTTTTTCCATAATTAAATATCTCATATTACAACTTACATGTTAATTGTTTTGTATTCAGCTTTAATATGTTTATTTATTTATACTTTATTGACTTACGAGTACTAGCTATGAACAAGAATCTTAGCTTTTCCATGCAGGATGCAGCTGTACTATTTCAAGATTTTCGGTTTTGACGGAAAAATACGAGATTACGGTTTTTGTGAGAAAACGTGATTTTGCGATTTTGGCGGAAAAAATTCGATTTTAGTTTTCGGCCGCTTAATCAAGCAAAAAAACTTATAAAATAACATTAATACTCACAAAAAAAAAAATTCAAATTGAAAAAATCTAATTTTTAAGGATCCATGGACTGCTCATGTCCAAATGATTTAGGCCCATTTGTTTGCGAGCTAATTTGGTTTTTTGTCCATATAGCCCGGTTCAATTTTGGGCGTGTCCATGCCCGGACCATTATAATTTGGACGTGGACAGCCCATGGTCCTTTGGCTCAATTGACATCCCTAACTACTTGTAACTCTCTAAACATTGGTTTTTGTCAACAACGTTTATTTTGGAACTCAATTCGAAGAATTGTTTGTTTAACAAAAAGAAATTAATAATAACAATTCTTCGAACCATGGTTCAAAAAATCGGTATAGGCGGCGCCTAGGCGCTCGGCTAAGCGTTTATAAACCTCCGGCGTCCTGATTTTACTTAAATCGGTGAATCAAATCGGATTTTCAATTTAGACGTTCAAAATCAGAATTAATCGATCAGATCAGTTAAATCGGCCGATTTAGTACCTATTTTTTTTTTAATTTTTTTTTATACGGCGTTGTTTTGAATAATTAAGAAAATGAAAAATAAAAAATAAAATTTTGATTACTCAAATTATAAAATATAGTTTAATTATTATATTTTTGTTAATCTTTTGAGAACTTTTAAGTTTTTTTAACTCTCGTCTAATCTATATACGACTGTATTTAAATATATAATAATATTAAATTAGTAAGATTTTCGGTATTTTATATTTTAGAAATTATGTTTAATTATAAAAATTTAAAATACTAAAAAAATATGTAAATAATTCATTAACACTTAGGTCCCGATTAATCTGGCTAGACACTAGGCCTCTATCGAACGTCTAATATCCGCTTAAAGATTTTTTGAACATTGCTTCGAACTGAGTACCAAAAAAGAAAGAGAACACGTTCAGTTTTGTCCCAAGAAGTCTATTTAAAAAAAAAATTCAAGAAAATGAATGTTATTTCGAATTGAGTACCAAAAAATAAAGAAAAACAAAATATAATTTCAGTTTTTTCCGCTGATTGTAAAAATAACAATCATAAAAGTAATGATTATGTGTGTAGGCTAGGCATATAGGTGATATATCACCTATGGATACATCAACGTCTACAAAATCCATAAATCAAGGGAGATATATGGGGGGAAAAAATCAAAGTTATTTTGCTGTTTTCCGTTCGATTTTGAATATATTTTTTCTTTTCATACATAAATACATACGAAATATAGATATTCTACTCTAAGAGATCAACAGAAACAGTATGGTCAATGTTAGTTCCTCATAAACAGTAAACGAAATCAATGCAGGCATAGTGAATACTGCTAATAAACTAAAACATTTTGCATTTAAATCATAATATGAAACACCAATACTATAAATTTAGGCATAATTTAACCGTAAATCTAGGCATAATCTAATGCAGGCATAATCTAACCGTAAATTTAATACTAAGTAAGTTAACAGTTTGTTTTGGGAGAAAATGTTTCATAGTCATTAAACCTAGTTTTGAGCAATGTGTCAGATTAATTACCTTGAAAGCGAAGGCTGTAAGAATTTCTGTCGTTTTCTAGCAAGTCATATTTGGTGAGCTCAAGAACTAATCCTTAATTAGGGACTTACAAAACTATTATTTGTCACTGTTAATATATTTTAAAATTTTCTATGAGCATAGATTTAAGAAGATAAAGGAACATATAGTTGTATAGATTTCAACTCTGCCTAACCTAATCTTTTGGAGGAAGACTTCTTAGATACAGAACTTCGGTTAGAGGTAATATAAAAATATTCTCGATTAAAGTATGAATCAAATTTTCAATTGAACTTTTACCAATATTCATAAATTCAAAACATTTAAATTACTGTTAAGAGACAATCTTGCAATAAAATTCACATGGTAGAGAACAACAAAATCGAAATCATTTGAATCAAAGAGTGAAAACATCTTCAACTATTTTTCAAACTTAACCAAAAAAAAAAAAAAAAAAAATTTGAAAGAATAATAAAAAAAATAAGCTGAGATCTAAACTTAGGAAAACGATTTATGTATGATTCTGATATCAAGTGGAAAAAATATTATAAAAAAAACTTGATATCCAGAAAAATAGATTAACAAGCGAAGACTAGAAGCGCAGTAATCAATAGTGTTTATATATTTCACTCTAAATACATGGAATTTAGTTAAAATCAAAAACAACAAACAAGAATATCTCGCCAACAAAGATTAGTACTCCTTTACTTTTAGACCAGATTAGCTTTCTTCTTAATTTTATATCCTTCTAGTACGGTTTTTTTTTTTTCACAAAGTGGACAAATAACTTATCATGTACATATGCAATCAAACTTTGAGTATCAACAAATTTTTTTAATTATGTAAATGAAATTGATTCACCTAAACAAATACTATACTTGAGAGAATATTGTCTGCTCTAACCAAAGAAAACTATCAAGATTCAGGGCCTAAATTAATATACAGGAAACTTGGGTGTTTAATATTAATATTAATTTTGGTAAATAATTCCAATTTGTTGGATACCAAAAAAAAAGAATGAAAAGGGAAGGGGAGAGACAAGTGGCAGCAATTCACGGATGCACAGAACTCAGTAAGTTTAATAGTACCAAACACGCCCCATTCACACTTCCTCCTTTTTTTTTTAATTTCTTTTTTTTTTTAATTTTAACAATTTTGAACTTTCAAATAACTCGGAAGCCTCTCCTCTTTTCTCCGTCGTCTTCTTCCTCTGGTTTAGCTCTCTTTCTCTCTCACTCTCTTTCTTTTTCTAATCGTTTTGGTTTCTTCTTGGATTCCTTCCATCTCCCTGTTATCTGCGAGGTTCGCGTGCATTTTCTTTTTCTCATTTCTTATCAGGAGTTTCATTTCTCCGTATCTTCTTCTAAGCTGAAAATTTACCCCAGATATCCGATCTAGATTCATCATCATCTCTTCGTGTTTCTTCCATTCAACCTCCTTGGAAATGTTTTCCCCGGAGAAATTTCCCTCCGATTTCGAGTGAGTGAAAGATGAACAGATTCCGACTCGCCGACCCGAGTTCCCGAGATCGATTAGCTTCGAAAGTGCCCAGTTCTCGTCAAGGTTACAGTTTCTCCTCTCTCTCTCTCTCTCTCTTTTGTTCTTGCACACTTCTCGAATTTGTTGTCTTGCTAAATTTTGAACAAATAAATTTATTTAATTTTATAAAATATTTTAGTAAAGCTTCTGAGATTTTCTGAGCAAGGAAACATAGCATCTACTGTATTTTTGTTGTTTCCTTCTTCGGGTTGTTCGAGGATTTCGTAATGGAGACATCAATGCCCTAATTGGTTACTACTACTTCCATTTAAAAAGAAACAAAAAAATTCAACTGGAAAATGCAGAAATTTATTGTTTTTTTTTTAACAAGGTTTCTGCAGATGAAAACAAACACATGTTAATTTGTTTCTTGTGGAAAACTACAGTTAAAGCAGTGGGTGGAGAAGATGAGATAGCTGCTTTTATGATAAAGTTAAAGGAAGATTAAAAAATCTCAGCGAAATGTTTGTTGGCTAGTGTCATGATTTGGTTTGTTTGTTAAATTCATTTTTTTTCAACAGTGGTTATGATTTTCATTTACTTGTAATGAGTGCACTTAACCTCCTACTTTATTATGTTTTTATGTTCTTCCCCCACATTTTGTGCTACAAATTACTCTTTTTGTCTCCCCATTTTTTGATTTTTTCCTTTTCTTTTTAAGTTTCTTCCGTTGTAAAGTTGATTGCTTTATCAATTGAGAACTCTAAAAAAGTCTTCTTATTCTCATTTGTGGATTCATTTTCTCAGGAAAGAAACAGAGTCAGAAACTCAAGTCTCCAAGGTCATCTTCTGAATTTAGTTCTTGTCACTGTGAAGCTCTAAGTGAAAACAAGGTATGGACACTCTTTAAGATATATACAAGCAATTGAGAAGAAATGTTTGGTTCCAGTTGTTGTTTGAAAGTGACTTCTTGCTCATATTGTAGTTGCAGCAAGATTTCGCTCATCAAAGCACTGGAGTACCAATGAAGAGTTTGTTAGCACAAGAAATGTCAAAGCAAAAAGAATCTAAGAGGAGATCACCAAGCATTATAGCGAGATTGATGGGTCTCGATGTCTTGCCACCTCAGAATTCTTCCCATAGACAACACAAGTCTGTGGAGAATCAGCAAGGCAGGAGTGGTGGAGGCAGCTCTTATGATGGTTATAAATCTCTTAGAAGGAGCTCAAAGGGTGAGCAAAAGTTTAAAGATGTTTTCGAAGTTTTGGATGCAAAGAAGGCAGAGAGCAATAGAAACTTATATCATCAGGGCAGGGTGAATGCTGCTAATCTCACCCAGGCAGAGATGGCTTTTATACGGCAGAAGTTCATGGAGGCTAAGCGGTTATCCACGGATGAGAAGCTTCGTCATTCTAAAGAGTTTAATGATGCGCTTGAGGCTCTAGACTCTAACAAGGACCTTTTACTGAAGTTTCTTCAGCAACCAGATTCATTATTCACAAAACATCTGCATGATCTTCAAAGCATACCTCACAAGCCACATTACGGTCAAGCACCATCTCTGAAGTCTCCAAACAGCCAGAGGCATGTGGATAGTCTGAAAACTCAGATAGTTGATAGGGACTTGTTACGGAAGAGTCATAGGTCACCTCATCGGCATGGTGGTGGTGGTGGTTGTCCTAGCCATTCTCATACTAGGCATGTTTCTTATGACACACTGGACTTACCAAACGAGGAGCTGGGAAAGAGAAGTGAGTTGCAGCCAACCAAGATCGTTGTTCTGAAACCTAACCTCGGTGAGCCACGTTATGCGGGCAGAACTTTTGCATCGCCAAGCTCTTCCTCCGATGAGTTCAGAGCAGATCGTAGGCTTCCATGCACCAGCAATCTTGGCAGGCAGAAAAGTAATGAAGATATCCGCCTTTCAAGACAGAATTCAAGAGATTCTGGAGAATTTTCCAAAATAATGTCTAGGCAAAGGAAGGCGAGCTGCGGCAATGGTAGTGCCATGAGTTTTGAGACTTCAGGATTTAGAGGATATGCAGGGGATGAAAGCTCATCAGGGAGTGATTCTGCAAGTGAATCAGAGCTAGTGCCAGTAACTTCAAGAGCAAGAACAGCCTTTAACCGTAAGAACTACCATCGATCTTTGCCTTCCAAGTCAACAACATCATCTGTGAGTAGGGAAGCCAAGAGGAGACTGTCAGAGAGATGGAAGCTGACACACAAGTTTGAGCAAGAGATAGAAATTAGTAGAAGCGGCACATTAGCTGAAATGCTTGCAACTTCAGATAGGGAGGCAAGGCCAGCAAGTTTTAATGGCCTCATTTTCGAAGAAGGGATTAGTAAAAGAGTTGAGAGCAATGTTCAGTGGTCTGAATTCCAAGAACCGGTTGGAATCAGCAGTAGGGATGGTTGGAAAGGATCCTGCTCAAGAAAATTTTCAAAATCTAAAACCATCATGAACCAGGAAAGCAGTTATGGTTACACTATAGTGCTGCCTAAGGAGCTGATCCATCGAGATGGATTAATGAAGGGGAATTCTTCTCATCACGGGGAATCTTTCTTGTCAAGCAAATCTAGACCTGGTAGTAATAAATCTCATTCGTCATACCATAGTTCGCCAGAGGTGAACATCAGCCCAAGTCTAAGCAAAGACCATTATATGAACGATGGGATTCGAAAAGAGAAGCTCTCTCCTTCTAAAGCACGTTGCAGTTTCTCAATAGATGCAAATTCAGACACTGAGGATAGTTCAGCTTCTGATGATAACAAGACGGCAATGTCTTCTGAAGCTCCAGATTTGTCAACTGTCACCTCGTTAACTGACCCTGTAAGTGAGTATCAGTTTATATTTCAACATCATGGGTTTGTGCTCTAGAGCATCAGTTTATATTCCAATCGCTAAAAAAGAATATACATGTTGTTATGACACATATCTAATTGTTTACTGATGTTCTAGGATATCTCAAGGATGCCAACTGAGGATGTGAATCATTCTTCGGTTCCTGAAACACAGTCTCGCGAAAGCTCGAAGGAAGGAGATCAACCAAGTCCAGTTTCAGTTCTAGAAGCTTCTTTCGATGATGATGTTTCATCAAGTTCTGAATGCTTTGAGAGTGTTAGCGCCGATCTCCAAGGTAGTCAATCAATGCTTATCAGTTCATTGATTCTTTCGTACATTAGAATATTTCACATCTTTGAAATTGTTAAGGTGCAACTGAGACCATCAATTGGCAATTGGGGCTATATGTTTTGACGTGTTAACCGTTATCTCTACGTTCCAGGACTCAGGATGCAACTTCAGCTCCTCAAACTCGAGTCAGCGACTTACAATGAAGGTGGCATGCTTGTTTCAAGTGATGAAGACACAGAACAAGAAGAGTCATCCACGATAACTGATGAGACTATGATCGCCCAGGAGCTCGGAGAAGACGATTGGAAGTCGTTATACTTAGTCGATCTCCTAGCCAACTCCAGGTTCAGTGACTCAGACCCCACCACTGTCATGGCTACAACACTTGTAGATCCATCCTTGTTTGATGATCTCGAGAAGAAGTACTCAAGCGTGAAAACCTCAACCCGGTTAGAAAGGAAGTTTCTTTTTGATCAGATCAGCAGAGAGCTTATCCAGATATTAAAGCAGTTTTCGGATCCACACCCTTGGGTTAAATCCACAAGGGTCTGCTCGAAATGGGATACAAACAAGATACAAGAGACTCTGCGCGATTTGGTGACAAGAAAAGACGAGAAACCAACCAAAGATGATGTGGAGGAGAAGGAGTTGCAGTGGCTTAGTTTGGACGATGACATTGAAATCATAGGTAGAGAGATCGAGGAAATGCTGACAGATGAACTCATAGCAGAGCTTGTGGTAGATGCAATCTTCTAGAAAGTTAAATAATATTATCTATTACATACCCCTGAAGGGAACAAAAACAGGAAAATGCAAAATATGTAATGAGATTTTCATCATATGAGGTGATGAATAAAGAAGCATGTGTCCCTGAAAAAATGCATCATCTATCTTAAAAGTTTATTGTCTTTCTTGATGAACATTGAAAATGGAATCGGAAAAGTCTTAACCTTTTTACCATTGATCTGATGATTCAAACAGATGAGAGAAAGACAGTACAAATACACAAAAGTGTGTTGTTTTAGTTTTCCGGATATGCCCTTGGGAGTGATGAGGGAGGAGGTAGAGGAGGTGGTGTCCAGAATTGGGCATTTTTGACCTTTGAGAGGCAACCCAATACTTCCAAGGGAGTGATGTCTCCAGTCACAGTCACCTTCTTTGATGCAAAATCTATGCTGAAGGATGTCACACCTACTTATTGCCAAAACCCATTATGATTAGCTTAGTCCCATTTACAATGTACATGTACCGGTTCCAGATGGATGCCGATTTACCGATTTCTCATTTTAATTTCATATTTGTGCTAGACAAAAAGCAAAGTTTTGACCAAAAAGAATCAAAAGAAAGTTAATATGAATGAATAAAATCCTTCTTCCCTAAACTCAATTTCATTATTAAACCGGCTGGTTCATATATACAAGATACCTAAACCGATTTGTTGTCTATCCTCTCTATCTCAACAGTTCGAAATAATTAGGTTCTATACTGAGAGTGCCGGATATCCACATATACGGATAATGAAATTTTTAGGATTTGGTATTATCCTACCAAACCCAAAATATCCTTTTTATTAATATTTGTTCAGGATAATGTAAATAATATATGTTTTTGATTATATTTTTGTAGAAATTTTATCAAATGTAATGTTTTAGCAGAAAATAAATACCCTTTTCACATTTTGGATAAAAGTAAATAAATAACTTTTTAAAATTCTTTAAAAAAAAAATCAGATCGGGTACAGATACAAGTCCAGTACTTGACCCGTGCCCCGTCTTCATTTTCTAAACCAAAAAATCTAAAACCAAAAAATACATTTATACCAGACGATAGCTCAACCGGCATACAATCTGGCCACTTAAAATAAAAAGTTGGAAACGTTCCTACAAAGAAAACTAATTTAACCAATTTTAATCCTCGATCCAAAGACATTGTGGCCTAGGTCAGGAATTTCTTAACAAAAAAAAAAAGTGTCTGCACAAAACTTGCTTATAATCTGGTAATTTTGATATCTTAAAGAAAACAATGCATATTTTTTTTTTTTTTTTTATAAAAAGAAAGTAGCCGTACCGTAAATATTGTAAAAATAGGGAGGTTTCTAAGGGTAAAAAAAAAGAGATTTACCTTGCATTCTGGATAGATGTTTCTTCACTTTGCCTTCACAACCTTTGCAGTGACAGTGAAGAGACACTCTAAGAACAACCACCTGCAGTTTCAAATAACACAAACACAATCAATCAACCTCCGATCTCTCTTTATTTACATATTCATGCCACTCATGTTACGGTAGACGACAACTTTACTTTACTTGCCTGGTCTGAACCAGAGGAAAACTTCTTCTTCTTCTCTTCCACGGCGGCACCAGAGCCTCTTTTTAGCCCAGAGGCTTCACCCTCCGTTATAACCGTATCCTTACCCGTACACCCGGATAAAGAAACCGGGTCGGATCCCAGAAGATACCTAGTCGAACCAGGAGGGGTGCTTTTGGTAACGTCAACACAGCCAAAACTCTTCCTCGCTAAGCTAATATTCAACAACGACCCTGAGTTGCTCTTCCTTCCCTTATCCACCTGAATCATCTTTCCGTCTCCGGAGGAGGGAGAAGAGGGTATTCTTGTAATTTTCGAAATCTGACGGTACGGAGCGATGTAGTCGTCGCCGGAGGAGCAAGGTGCCGTGAAAGATCTCCGACCATCTTTGATAATGGGGTTGTGACGGTCGATGGCTCGTGCCGCGACGCTACGTTCGTCGCTAGCCGTAGCCGTCGATGCTTGCGATGCACAAAACATATTGCCTTTCATGGTTTTTTTTTTTTTTTTTGTTGGGGATAGAAACTTGGGTTTGCAAAAACAAAGCTCATTAATATATAGAAACAAACACATAGACGTTTATATACGTGTAAATGATAATGCGTCAGTGTGTCACATGAGTGTGTAAAGTGTAAGGTCAGAGTAACAGAGAGTTGAGTAGAAACGCTCTTGTATTGTCCACATAAACACATTAGAAGTTGAGATGTCACTATTGATTATTAATGTACTACATTACATTTATTCTCCTTGGATATATTCAAATGTTTGCCCATTCAATTCGACCGATCAGTCTTTGTTCAGAAGTGGCAAAGAAGTTAGAAAGGGTAAAGGAAAAGACTTTGATTACAAGTTTTTATTTCAACTTAGGTAGAAATTGAGAATGAAAATATAGGAAATTGTAAAACGATTGATTCCTTATATCTCAAGTTCTAACAGACTGAATCACTCTATCAAACAAACACCCGAAGTGGAAATAGAAATATGTAAAAATTTTGGTAGCTCAATCACCTGCCATTTGCAGCTAAAATCTTTTCTACACATTGCAATATGTAGAAATGCCTCGATTAATTCAAAACCTAATCTATGCGTTTGCATTTGCTAATTAGAAACCTTTTTTTTTTTTTTTTTTTAAATCCCAAATGNTTTTTTTGTAAATCGCAAATGCGAACAGCAAACATTTAGAAAGCTTTCGACGTACGAAAAAAAATATATTAGAAAGCATTCTCTCCGTTTAGGTCTGTAATTAACAAAATGGATCTAGTTTAAAATACTAAACGTTATGGATACATTTGAAACAAAATAGATAATATCTGCAAACGCAAACAAACAACCGAACAGAAGAAGGGTCCATCAGCTGTCGTTTTTAATATTCCAAAATGCTAAAAAGTATTTTACCAAATATATCAATCGAATTCCAGAGAGTATATACCAAAGGCCAATCTTTGTATGAACCGAGAGAAATATATCAATATCTTCCACTACAATTTAGCCCACTGGGCACTAGTTACGGGCCCAATAACAAAATCCATTTAAGATAAAACAAAAAATCAGCTAATAAGTAGTAGCAAGTAATTTGTGTTTTGGTGAAAGAACAAAAAAGAACAGAGAAACAAGAAAAAGAAGAAGGAACAAAAAGACTTAGCAGAGCTCTTGAAAAAGAGACTATACATATATCAATCATTGCCAAGAAGAAGGAAGATCTTTGTGTGACTGACTTAGAGACCTTTGCCTTCGTCTTCGTTCAAGATTCTGTTACGGAAGTCACTCACCATACGAGGCAGACCCTCTCGCAGAGAGATCTTTGGCTCCCAGTTCAGTAGTTCTTTTGCTTTGCTTATGTCTGGTTTCCTCTTGTGAGGATCATCCGCTGTGTTCGGTTTGAACTCTATGGTCGCGCTCGGGTCAATCACCTCCTTAACCACCTGCATACAGAATTCCCATTGATTTCATATACGGAATTGAGCGTTTCTTGTTAATTATGATCCCAAACTGAGTTCAAAACAACATTTCAAATCTTGATGCAATTTTCTAAAGATGGGCATAAGAACCAAATCAAACTGAAATTCTTCAAACCAAAACTGAACCGAACCAAAAACCTTCAAACCGAAACCTTTCGGTTCTTGTTCGGAACTACTATTTGCGAAACCCCAAAAAAGGAATTGAACCAAACCAAAAAACCGATTAACCAGGAAAGCGGAAAAAGTAAAGCAAACCTCTGCAAGCTCAAGCATTGTGAATTCTCCTGGGTTACCAAGATTGAAGGGTCCTACGTGATCGTTTTCCATTAACGCTACAAGTCCCTCCACCTAGAAAGAGAGATCTTGTTATATATCAAGGCAATATATCCTTTTACACTGCTCGGAGAAATCAATCTTACAGCAGAATGGATTGAAACAGAGCTTGTTACTTACCAAGTCAGAAACATATTGAAAGCTCCGAGTTTGTTTACCATCACCATAAACAGTCATTGGGTGTTTACGGATGGTCTGCATTGATATAAAACATCGTTCTGAGAGAGTGCTTTTTAAAGGCTTTCAAGATAAAAAAAAAGGTTGTTTTATGTTTGATGAAAGAGCTGGACCTGGGCAACAAAGTTACTAACAACACGCCCATCATCGAGGCACATTCGGGGTCCATACGTGTTGAAAATACGAGCAATTCTAACCTGAAAATTGAAAAGAGTTGTAGTTACAGACCACTCATATGTCATTGATTAGGACAAACAATCATCAGTTCTAAACAGTTGACCCGAAAAATCTAAACATCCCAACATTCAAAAAACAAAAAGAAGAAACTGCATCATCAAATGTAAACATCTAAAAAAACAGCAGGGGATGATTTGGAAACTAACTAAAACAAAATGTCATGTGTAAAGAGTATGAATTGCAAATTGTATAATATCTCCATCGAGTGTGATAAATTATCAGAATTTACCTCCACACCTGCACCTCGGTGATAATCCATGGCCAGGGTTTCTGCAGTACGCTTTCCTTCATCATAGCAACTCCTCTCACCTATAAAAAGATATCAGCAATTAGTGATCAACGTCTCGTTCATATATCTCATGAAAAATCAGGAGCAATAATTTTTTCCAGCTCACCGATTGGGTTCACATTTCCCCAATACGTCTCCTTCTGTGGATGCTCAAGCGGATCTCCATAGACTTCACTTGTGCTGGTGAGCAGAAACCTTGCTCCAACTCTCTTTGCAAGGCCCAACATATTGAGAGTGCCCATCACATTTGTCTTGTAAAACCATCGTTAAGGATCAGCCAGTATTCTCATATAAGCACGAGAGAAAAACTCATTGTCCCAAAATGAAAGCATTTCATTACGAACGATTTGCAAGAGATTATTCTAGGTGCAAGCAACTAATCCAAAAGAATACTTTCGTGTATCAGCTGGAAACTAATAATGGTGATCAGAAACCTAATGCTGCCGAAATTGAAACGGTGGATTTGGAATCAGAAGTTCAGAACTGGCATTTAGGAAGCAAATCACGATCCGCAGAAGCAAAACGATGCAGAATATATAAGTAATCAAAAAGGATATGATAGTCTTCACTGGATTGTACTTGTAATGAACAGGCGATGCTGGGCAAGCTAAATGGTAAATCTGATCCACCTCGAGGAGGATTGGCTCAACCACATCGTGTCGAATAAGCTCAAACCTCGGATTCGAGAATAGATGTACCAAATTCTCCTTCCTACCCGTGAAGAAGTTATCAATCACGATCACTTCGTCTCCCCTCCCGATAAGCTTATCGACGAGATGGCTACCGACGAATCCAGCTCCACCGGTCACCACGATCCTCAGTCTCCGCCGTCCGATACCGACGGGAACCCGACCGGTTTTACCTCCGCCGGAATTAAAAGTCATCCTGGGAGGCGAGTAATTATCCACGACGGCGTTGGAAACAGATCTGGTGATGAGCGAGGTGGACTCGGCGGCGCCTAAACGGGAGAGAGAAGGCTGGAGGATGAAGAAGGTGGATCCGATCAAGATCCCGACGAGGATGAAGAGGAGTCTCTGTTCACGGAGGAGGTAGTGGAGCGATCTGGGAAGAGATCTGGGATGTTTTAAGGCCTTGGGAGAGTAGGGACTGGATTGGCTCATGGGAATGGTCTCCTCGTCGCGCTTCGAGCTCATTTGCTTGTGAAGCTGCTTCATCGTCTTCGATAGAGCTCGTCGTCGCCGGTAAAATGAGATCTCAGAATTGCCGGGGAAAAGGTTTGGATCTGGACAGATTCAACCGTTTGAGAAGAAGAAGAGGAAATAAGAGCCGATGGTAGTTACACGGCGATTACTTGATGCAATAGTTCGCTCTCTTTTTCTTTTCCTTATATATTTTTAGTTAGAGAAATATATGTTTCGCTTCTAAAGAAATCTAATTGTGATTATCTAATTAACTTCATTATTTCGTTATAAAGAAATCTAAATGGGATTAACGTGATTTATGTTTGATTTAAAGTATACAGTTATGAAATAACATAGCCCTATACATATCCAAAACTTTAGGCAAACTTTATAGGTATGGGCTTCACGTCTATGACCCAACATAAGCCCTTTTAGGCCCATTTGGGTTAATCGATTGTTTCCGGCAGCTGTTAGTTAAACTCTAATCAGCCTCCAAACTCCATATTCCTTCCTATCTCACGTAGCAAGGATGTATAAATAAGTTTATTGATTAGGCTTAGGCACCTACTCTTTAACTTGTTTAAAGGTATTCTTTAACAGCCCATTAAGCATAAATGATAGTCATATTCAATTAGGATACGTTTCATCATTCGTAAACCGGTAAACGTGATATTTTCAAATCCATGCAAAAAAAAAAAAAAAATTATTAACATAAAATAGAAAATCAGAGATGAAAGCTCTCAATTCTCATGCTACTACAATATAATAAATATAAACATACTATCCCAAAGATTACAGCTTTCACTTTCGAATTTATATACCACTCATTTCATCCTCCTAAGACCTCTAATTAATCCTTTTTTTCAAAAAAAAAAAAAAACCTCTATTTAATCAACTTATTGTCAATAGTAAAAAAAATTGGCAAAAAAAATTAATTCGTTGGTTTCGTAAGTTCTTCTTAACATCCATCTCCTCAAGCAAAAGTTTCATAAACCCATTTGAAAACATGTTCAAACGTTACTATATAAACATTAACAATTTCCTTGTAATTTATAAAACCCATTAGACGAAACAAAAAGTTGGCAAATTTTCTCAGAGATTTTTTTTTATATAATTTTATCAGATAACTATAAAAAAATAAATTTTTTTTGGGGAAATTTAGCAAAAATATCCTCTATCAAACACAAAATTCCAAAACAATCTTTTCAAAGAAAAAGTCTTACTAAACTAAACAGCTTTATTTTAAAACCAGAATTTTCTTAACTCATTCTCTATGTTACAAACACTATTTTAAGTGTACATTCTCTAAAAAAATATATATCTTTCATTCATTTAACTTGATAGAGACAATCAACATGATGGTACTATACTCTCAAGATTTCTTGTAAAAATGGGTTAATGAAAGTAAAATAATCAAGAAAACAGATATAACAGCCACACCAAACTTTCATATGCCTAATTAAATCTAACTCGTCACGTTAGACTTTCTATTACATATTCCTAATGACAATTTTTTTGTTTTTGGGTTTTCGTGTGTAGCTCTACAACATAAAACTAGAAGCCTAACGTCTCCACGTTTTGATGCCATAATTTTCCCATTCATTTACCCTTTTTGTTAGACCATTAATCCTCCGTACAAATCAATATGACTTCCCTTATACATTTTTTTCCAAAGGCTTCACTCACACTTTATATTTATATGACTAGAAATGTGTTCAATGATTAAACAAATACTTGAAAGATTACACGCCATCAGCTTCATTATGCATAATGGCATGCCTTTCTTTAAACTAGCTAGTATCCACGCCAAAATCCTAATTATGAGAGTATCGTAGGTGTTTGATTAACTAATTGAAAAAATATAGTATAATGAATACCAATAAAATAAATATTCAAAAAAATTAAATGTTAGATGATTTGATTTTGAAATAATAAAAAGTGTTTTCGTATCATGTTTTAGTTTTATTTATTCATTTAGTTAATTTACAAAGATATTATCCAACCAAGCTTCTTCTTAGTCAAATATTGTCCAACCAAAAATCAATGTCTTAGAGAACCTCTTAAAACCTAGAAAAAAAGCTTTCGAGCCTGTGAGTGAATAAAGAAAACTCGTGACTAAAACCAAAATATTAAATTACTCGTGACATACATAGATAAATACAACGAGAAAATATGTTTCCATGGGGTAGAAAAATGTTAATATCGTCTTTACTGTTAGGACAATATTCCTTGCAAATCTTACACTTATGAATTTACCCAATTTTTTCTAATTGCAATTCCATAAAACCCGTATACAATATTTAACACGCAATTCCATGGATTAAAAATCTTCTAATATGAGACCAATAACACTTTTAAACAGGATTTTTTTAACAGAGCACCTTAAGTCCCAAGAAAGAGACGTATGCATACATAGACGGAAATATGTGAATGGATTTGCCCAACTCCTCACCTACTCGTAACTTCAATTACATACATGCACACATATAAAAAAACAGAAGCTTTGTATGTATAGATCAAAAGCTACAAAACCCAAATAGCCCAAAGTTAGATACTTAGAGATCACCAAACAAATTGACAAGTTTCTATCTCATTCTTCCATCCTATAAAGTCTTCTCATTTCTATTATTTAGTGGGTAAGAGTTTTAAACACAGTACTTGAGAGGCCAAAACGGTAACCAACGTGATGTCTGGTTTGTTCGGCAGATTATCTCCGGCCAGACGAGTCGTCAACGGCGATGACCTTCCTCTGTTTTACAATGACCAGCCAGAGGAGTTTCAGAGATGTCAGAGAAACACACCGAAAGTGTCTGTCACACTTGCCGAGCTTCTCATGAGCGGGGAAGATGAGCGGAATGACCAGAGTTGGGCTGTGGATGTTGCGGTTGCCTCCAATTTCTCGCCCTCGGTTCCGTCTTATTACGTGCCTTCTTCTTCTCCGTTTGTCCTTTCCTTCAAAGACTTGACTTACAGCGTGAAGATCCAGAAGAAGTTTAAGCCACTTCCCTGTTGTGGGAATTCGCCTTTTGATGGTAATGATATGGAGATGAATACAAAGGTGCTGCTGAATGGTATCTCTGGTGAAGCCCGGGAAGGAGAGATGATGGCTGTTCTTGGAGCAAGCGGGTCAGGGAAATCAACATTGATCGATGCATTAGCCAACCGGATTGCAAAAGAGAGCCTAAGCGGTGCTATTACTTTAAACGGGGACGTTCTTGAATCCAGCCTGCATAAAGTCATATCGGCTTATGTGATGCAAGACGATCTTCTCTTCCCAATGCTTACCGTGGAAGAAACTTTGATGTTTTCTGCAGAGTTCAGGCTCCCAAGCTCGCTCTCCAAGAAGAAGAAGAAGGCACGGGTTCAGGCTCTGATTGACCAGCTCGGCCTGAGAAGCGCAGCGAAAACCGTGATTGGTGATGAGGGACACAGAGGTGTGTCTGGAGGAGAAAGAAGACGGGTCTCAATTGGAATAGATATAATCCATGACCCGATTATCCTCTTTCTCGATGAGCCAACCTCAGGTCTCGACTCTACCAGTGCCTACATGGTTGTCAAAGTGCTTCAGCGAGTCGCACAAAGCGGCAGCATAGTAATCATGTCGATCCATCAGCCGAGTTACAGAATCTTGGGCTTGCTTGATAGGTTAATCTTCCTGTCCAGGGGAAACACCGTCTACAGCGGCTCCCCAACACATCTCCCTCGGTTCTTCTCGGAATTCGGTCACCCAATTCCCGAAAACGAGAACAAGACGGAGTTTGCACTCGATCTTATCCGCGAGCTGGAAGATTCACCAGAAGGAACTAAAACTCTAGTCGAGTTCCACAAGCAATGGCGGGAAAAGCAAACCTCAAGCCAGAGCAGGAGAAACACCAATGTGTCTCTCAAAGATGCAATCAGCGCAAGTATCTCGAGAGGGAAGCTCGTCTCCGGAGCAACAAATCTAAAATCCTCATTTCAAACCTTTGCAAACCCATTCTGGACCGAAATTGTCGTCATTGGCAAACGATCTATGCTAAACTCAACAAGACAACCAGAGCTTTTCGGAATCCGCCTTGGAGCTGTTCTAGTCACCGGAATCATTCTAGCCACAATTTTCTGGAAACTAGACAATTCCCCAAGAGGTATACAAGAACGCTTAGGGTTCTTCGCATTCGCAATGTCCACAACATTCTACACCTGTGCAGAAGCAATACCAGTCTTCCTACAGGAACGCTACATATTCATGAGAGAAACAGCTTACAACGCTTATCGGCGATCATCATACGTCCTTGCACACACAATAATCTCAATCCCTGCTCTGATAATCTTATCCGCTAGCTTCGCCGCCACCACTTTCTGGGCGGTAGGTCTCGCCGGAGGTGCCGAGGGATTCTTCTTCTTCTTCTTGACGATCCTCGCAGCATTCTGGGCAGGAAGCTCCTTCGTGACGTTCCTATCCGGAGTCGTCTCGCACGTGATGATCGGATTCACGGTGGTTGTAGCGATCCTCGCCTATTTCCTCCTCTTCTCCGGATTCTTCATCTCCCGAGATCGAATCCCTCTCTACTGGATCTGGTTCCACTACCTCTCACTCGTGAAATACCCTTACGAAGGAGTCCTGCAGAACGAGTTCGAAGATCCGACGAAATGCTTCGTCCGCGGGATCCAGATGTTCGACAATTCGCCGCTGGGACAAGTTCCGGCCGCCATGAAAATCAGCCTCCTGAAGAGCATGAGCGGCGTTCTGGGGATCAACGTGACGGCGGAGACGTGCGTGACGACGGGGATCGACATTCTGAAACAGCAAGGGATCACAGAGATCAGCAAATGGAATTGCTTGTGGATCACCGTCGCTTGGGGATTCTTCTTTAGGGTTCTCTTCTACTTCACACTCTTGATCGGGAGCAAGAACAAGCGTCGCTGATTCACAATCTAACTTCTGTAAATTTTATTTCAATAAATAAGAAAAGAGATTAGAGTCAAGTAACAACAAAAAAAGGTTTGTCATATTATAATTTTCTTTTTACTTTCGAAAAATGTAACTATTTGTAAATTTCTTGTCTTGATTAATTCTCTAATGATGTTTTATGATTTTTCTTGTCTTGCTTAAGATCAGAGTAAGTCTTCTTGTTGTAAAATGTAAATGTTACCTTCACGGTCTTCATATTTTTCTTCAAGTTCTTGCCTCCATTTGTTCACTCCTTGCCTCTCCTGTATCTGCTTCCACAATTCTTGCCTTATATGATGCATAAAAAAAAGTGAAAGTACCCATTCAACTAAATCTTTAATGGGCTTCAGAGAAATGTAATATTAAGCCCAATATCTACGTGTGGATTTTTTTATTCTATATATCGGTAACATTCGACGTTTTATCTCGCTGTTAAACCTAAACCGTTGATTGAAACGACCACAACGAATCCCTACCGTTGAATCTCGTCGGTTTTAACATTTATAAGATAGGGGTCAAGTCTTTTGCAGTATTGTCCGCGGCATCGTTTCGAAATTATTAGGGTTACTGCGATTCGCACTCTGTCTCCATCTCCAGGTATGAAGAGTCTGTGTAATTGGATCCTCTTGGTTCCGATTTATTGTTCTGCGCTCTCTTGATTATGGGTTTCAAATCGGTTTCTTGATTCTTCTCTGTAAATTTCTCTCATAGATTTATATCTGTCTATTTGGTGAATGGTGAAGGATTTTTATGCTATATCACTATATGCGCCTGATAGATTATGCTACAGAATTTGCAGGTTGAATATGCCTCGTTATGATGACCGCTATGGAAACACTCGCCTCTACGTTGGCCGCTTATCATCTAGGACTCGTACCAGAGACCTTGAACGTCTTTTCAGCAGATACGGAAGGTAGTTAATCACCCCCCTTTTTTTCCCTTGATTGACCTATTTTTATTTTTGTGTCTTGGGGAGATTAGTGTTATTTTAAAAAATTTTGATCTTTGGTTGAATCCGGGATGATTCTGTTTGATATTTCGCATTGGATATGTACACAAAGTTAACACTAGAATCAAAAGGGCTAATTTACTTTCTGTGTCTTGGTACTTGTAACTTTTGCATTGGTACTTTCATCAATGTATGGGAAAATTTTGGATCTAGGTTCAGTTTTTTTTTTTTTCTTAACTTGAATGATCTTGTTGAAGGTTTCTGGGGGTTTGCCTAACCTGGAGATGTTTGATGAGTGGGTGGACTTGGTGTAATTGGTGGAAATTCTCGCCTGGTGTATAGAGGGTGCATCGGCGATTTTGTTTGTAGATTTTTTTGCATGTTTTTAGGGGTAATGGCCTCAAATCTCGAAAATGGTGTTTGGAAGTAGCTTAAGTAATGATGGCCTTGATTTTCTGGCAACCATTTCCGCAGAGTACGAGATGTGGATATGAAGCGCGATTATGCCTTTGTTGTAAGTATAATAATAATAATACCTATTACCTTTATCCGAGGGTTAGATTTTTCAAGTTAGTCATGCTCGTTAACTTTTATATACTGTTCATCTACCATTGACCCTCACATTTTGAGAACAGGAATTTAGCGATCCTCGTGATGCTGATGACGCAAGATATTACTTAGATGGACGGGATTTCGATGGAAGTCGCATCACTGTGGAGGCTTCGAGAGGGGTTAGTTGTTTGTGTCTCTATATTACTGGTTCCTCCATTGGTTTGATGTAAATTACTGATGTCTGGGAAAAAATCATGAATTTTTTATAGGCACCTCGTGGTTCTCGGGACAATGGTAGTAGAGGTCCACCTCCTGGTTCTGGTCGCTGTTTTAATTGCGGTGTTGACGGTCATTGGGCTCGAGACTGCACAGCAGGAGACTGGAAGAACAAATGCTACCGCTGTGGAGAAAGAGGACACATTGAGAGAAACTGCAAAAACAGTCCTAGTCCAAAGAAGGCCAGGTACTTTCATTTTTAAATCCTTGTTTATGCACAGTTTCTTTTATCCTATAAGCTTCTTCTGATATCTCTTTTGAATTTTATACTCCAGGCAGGGTGGAAACTACTCCAGGTCACCAGTTAAATCCCGCTCCCCTCGCCGCAGAAGAAGCCCAAGCCGTAGCCGTAGCCGTAGTTACAGTCGAGGTCGCAGCTACAGGTTAGTGGTAAATTTGTACTTATGTAAAATATTGTTTGTTTGAGCCTTTAAAGAAACCATTAGATATAAGAAAAGTCAATAACTGAACCGATAATTTTGTGGGTAAGAAGCTTATTAGTGGTTCTAATGTAGAAATATATCTTCATGTAGAAATAGCATTGTCAAATCAGTACATCTCTCTTGCTCTGTACTTGTATAAATAACCAACAAATCTCCATAATCATTTCTACAATGCTAAGGAAAATAGTTGTCTAGAAACTAACACCATTCTAGACAATGCTATTTTTTATTAGCTGACGCTCTTTGGTTCTCTATGTTTTCTTTAAATCAGTCGATCACGATCGCCGGTGAGAAGAGAGAGAAGTGTAGAGGATAGATCACGCAGTCCTAAGGCAATGGAGCGATCCGTATCTCCCAAAGGCAAAGACCAAAGCTTGAGTCCAGACCGAAGAGTCATAGATGCGAGCCCAAAGCTTGAAAAGCAAGAGGGATCAGACTATGAAGGTAGCCCAAAAGAGAATGGTAATGGCAGGAACTCTGTGAGTCCCATTGTGGGAGGTGAAGAAAGTCCTGTTGGACTTAATGGTCAAGACAGGAGTCCCATTGATGATGAGTCTGAGCCTAACCGTTCTTCCCCTAAAGGCAGCGAGTCACCTTGATGGCTCATTGCCCCCAACTGGTTATGCTCAATGTAGCATTGTGTACCAATGGATGTTGTTCCTTCCCCCTTATTTATTTCTGGCTTGATATTTTCAGTTTCGACAATGCTTGATTTGTTTTCTTTGATGACTCTGGTTTGTTTTCAGACAAATTTCAAACTCTGTTCTCTTTTATGAATTCGTTTAGCAATAGACATAGATTCCCGTTTGTGGACTCTTGTAAGAATAAAGCTTCGACTATTTGTACTTGGCATTTTTATATTCAGTGAGTTTCTATTAAAATAGCTCATGAAAAATAAAAATATTTTATTTTATTTTTTGAAACTGTGAAAAAAAATTCTAGACGAAAATGGCAGCCTAATTCTTTTTGCCCCTTTAATTGCGAAACATTTACGAGAAAAGAAAAAACAGCATTGACTCGTCTTTAGATGAAGCAAATGTTTGTAACTTTGTATGCGTATCACTGTGATTCTTTTTTCTCCTCTCTATTTCAGACAAAAACAAAATGTTTGCGAGACGGATCAAGAAACTATGTATGTACATAGAGGTGACATTTATATCGGTAACTCAGACACTAGGCCACACTGACCTTAGCTTCATAGGGTATCTTCGAGGCCAAGTTCGTCCTCAATTTCGTCACCATCTTCGAACAGCTTGAGAAACCGGGCCTGCTCTTGTTGCCGTTTCTTCTTCCTCCAATACTTATAACCTACCACAAGTCCCACCGCAACTACACCTAGCACAAGTAGTACAATAAGTGCCACAATTGCAGGATGCATTCCGCGTTTCTCTTCGTCCTTCTCAGAGCCAGATTCTTTATTCGTACCTGCAAGAAGAGAAGCATAACATATCATATTTGCTATAGTTGGAGGAAACATTATTCATGTAATGAATGACCCTCAAGATGTGTTGCTTGGTAGCTCACCAGCTCCGACTTGTGAGCATCCATGGCAGAGAAAAGTAGCATTCAATTCTTTCTCCTTGACGTGTGTGTATCTACCCTCAGCTGTGAAATCAGAAGGACAAAGCTCCCACTCGTCAAATGTGTCACTGGATAGAGTGTCTTCCTCATATATACCACATCTCTTGCATTTTGTTCCTTTAAGTTCAGTGAGTGGCTGAAAATATCGAAAACAAAACAGAACATTGAGCTCCAAAAGACTGTGATGATAATAACCTTCAACATAAGACAACCTATTTATTTGCACGTTAACTAGATTTCGATCTAATCTCCCTTTCTATGGAGCGGTCCAGTTTCCTTCCAAATCAAAAACGAAGTAATTCTGAAAGCAGACTCAGCAACCAAAACTATATCTCTGTCACAATCCGGCATCTACACGCAATAAGAATACCAGAATCCCAAGAACATCAGTCAATAGCTAAGAACTAAGGGAAAGGTAGCTCTTTTTTTCCCTGGTTTAAGATGAAACAAAACCCAACAAATGTCGAAATTCTTGCTAGAGCTATGAAATTCATCAACATAATCAAACAGAATCAGCAAGAAACCAGATATCTCAAGAATGATCTACATTTCGGAAAGAAAAAAAAACAAAAACAAAAACCTGCCAAGATTCTTCGCCTTTGAAAGAATAAGAAACATTCGTTTTCTTGACATCAGGAAACACCGTCTTGTTCTCTCCTTTACATTGGAAATAGACTGTAGGCTTAGTCGAGAACCAATCGTGAGTCGTGAAAATCCGAATCGAATCTAGTGTAACTTCTTGTGCTAGTATTGTTCCTGTGAGGAATCAAAAACAAAAGCATCGCCTATTACAGCACGAGCAACGAAATTGAAGCTAAAAGGACGAAATCAGATCAATTATGTTACAAAAAAAAGCGAGAGAGTTTTTTTACCCGGGAACGAGCCGAAGAAGATGAAACATAATGCGAAACCGCGAAAATCCCAAGAAGCCGAGGGAATTCGGATTGACATCACGAATCCCTATCGAATTGCACCGATCAATGTATGAAAAGAGGAGGTCTAATTAGGGGTTCGATTGGTAGGAGAAGCTTAGTTGAAAAGGATGCACAACACGCACTCGTTGGATCTCGTCGAGCTTTCTGGCTATGGCGTTGGAGAGAAGCGAGCTGCCTTCGTATAGGAAGTTAGGAACAGACCTAGCCTCTTGCGTTGACCGCTTTGGTTTGCTTGATTTCATTTTAATTAATGTCGACTAGTACATAATAGAAAGACGACATGTCAAATCGAATTTCGAAAATTAATAATTAACCAACCATCCATGAGTAATATTGAAACAAAAGTAGGATACCAATTTTTTTTTTTTTTTATAACTAAACCATTTTATCAAGATAATGATTAATCTTTTCATTAATATATAAGATATATATTTTCGTAAACCAATACAAAATCTTTTAAATTTCAGGAAAACAAAAAAAAAAATATATATATATA
>OVAY01000630.1:0-49999 GCA_900406395.1 Kernera saxatilis
ATAAAACAATTAAAATTTATATAAACAAATCTTATTTATTTTATAAGATTATAAAATTAAAACCTAAAAAAACGAATACACATAGTAGCATTCATAATTTCAAGAAAAATGATATGTTTTACAATTTTTAATAATAAATTTATAAATATGAAGGTTCCAAATAAAAAAAATAGAAAAAAGGATGCAGAAGAATTTTATTTTTATAAAATCAGAAAGATTTTCGTTTTATGAAATCTTTTAAATCTCACATATATATATATATTAATATTATTCGGTATGGATCTTTAATTTTTACAAAAAAGTATAAAGAAACTTAATATATTTGTTTGTGGAATTTAAAAGATTTTTTAAAAATAAAGTATGCAGAAAGAGGTGGAGATCGTGAATGTGGAGAAAAAAAAATAAATTTTTTTATCTAATAAAAGTGAATTTTTTTTTAAACAAAATAATAAGTAAATTTTTATTAAAAAAAAATATAAAAGTTGAGAATATGAGACTTATGACACGTGTCACAAGGAGAGAGTAGCAGTTTTTTGTGAATTGACTTGTGATTTATTATATTTAGATTACACCAAAAGGCACGTGTTCTATTTGTTCGTGTCGGTTCAATGTATCTGGCCACCATAATTGGTTAAATTTCTGCAAATTGCTCATGTATTTTGATTGGTTTGTATATTTTAATTAATTGGGAAATTCAAATTTTGTTAAATTTCAGTGTGTAAATTATATTATCTCTTAGGAGTAAATGTGCACGACTTTTAGTTCTGTCGACTTAAAAAAATGACAACGAATGGTGATAATAGAATATTGATGTGGTTAATATAATTCTATTTTGTTTATTAGAACTCCATGAAAACCAATGTAAGATGTTTTATGCCAAACATGCATCAAACCGATAAACATGTGGATCCAGCTGCTTGTGCTAGATCAAAGATAGCCCAAAGTAATGATATTTTTTTAAAAATTCCCAATCTTTTGGGTAGTTCACTGATTTCAAAATTTGTATTACCATTTTGTTAATTTTACATGGTTTTGTCATTATATGGCCTCTTGATTAATAGTTTTAACTACAAAGAAAAAACACGTAATACGAAGTTGTTTTATTTATTGATTTGTGATAGGATGGACATTTTATTTTAGTAGTGGAGATAACAAAAACACAGGTGAGGTGGATGCATAGGGGGACAAAGACATTAAGAAATATTATTAGGCCTTGTAGTAGAGTGGGTTAGGGAGCTTGAAAGTTCTTCTCCCAGGGCTGTCTTTAGCCAAATCAGCCCACTGGTCTCCAATATTTCCAATGATGGTGTATCCACTCCTCACCAGCTTCTTCCTCTCCTTTGACTTGAAGTTCGCTGTGTTCGTGTTGGAACCCGTTGGCCTGCGTTTCCATTTTTTATACAATTCTTGATTCAGTCACATATGATACTTTCATACTTAGTGTATACTTTAATTTACTCTTACTTGAATATGACATGTTCCCAGTAGGGGAAGCCAGCAGCCTTGAGATTATTTAGAGTGACTTCCACCAACTCTTCGTATCGCTCAGTAAGTAAGATGGGTTTGATCCCGAGTTCGTTGAGGTTGTTGTAAAGGTGCAATGTCTCTGGGAGTACGGGAGCTTCTCCGGCCTCCAACCACTTCTTGAACGCCTCCGGGTCGTACTTCTCCGTCCTAATTTTAATGTAAAACATGGAAACAATAAGTCAGTGACGTCTAAGGAAACCAAAATGTGTCTCTCCTTATGTTGGCACCTATGAATTTTGAAGTTATATATATATATATATATATGGAGATGATATGTGTAGAAAAAAAATTGATAGAATTTTGTATAGTTTCATTATATAACAAAAATAAATATATATATAGACTTTTCCTTAGAAAATTTTTGCAATTTTGAAATAATATAATTTTGCAATATATGCACCGGTAGTGGTGTAGGTAGAACTGATAATAGTAAACATATATACCCGTATCCATATTTGGCGTAAAAGGGAATATTCGAGAGGAGGGTCTCGTCTAGGTCAAAGATCCAAACATTGACAGTATCTTTCTTTAGGGCAAGTCCTTTGGCGTAGAAATAAGCTTCTTTGCACACCGTTTTGGAGTCGTTACGGTACTGGTAGGAAGTGGTCAAGTAGTCTTCAACATAGTCTTTGCAATTTGCGGGCACTGTCTTGAAGTTTATGATGTTAGAGGTCTCAACACCAAGGTGCCAGCTTCTGCAGTTATGGTAGTTGATGGAGAGTCGCTCTTTCTCCAAAAGGTCGGCTTCGGTCTCAATGATATTGGTTGATGTGAGGAGTTCGATGAGCCTAGGCACGGGTACCGAAGGCCGACCTTGGGAGACCGTAGCGGCCAAGAGCAAGAGAAGTGAAAGTGAGAGGATTTTCATTCTTTTTTGGGTATGGTTATTAATATTGTTTCAGTTGCGATGTTTATTTATGTGATACAAGGGTGGTATTTATAGGAGATAAGGTCAGTTTTACGGTATGGTTACTTTATAATGTTACCATGGACAATGAGGAGGAGATAAGCGTACGTGTCGCTTCGAGTGATGAAAATGTTTGTTGGTCCCATTACGTTAAAGAGATTAGATGAGATTTTTCACGTACACCACTCGTTTTTGTAGCACGTTTGTAAATGTGCTAATTAGGATTTGTCGTTTTATGATCTTTTATTTACTACCGTTGGCTTTTCATTTTTGTATGCTTGTGAATTTTGAATCAGATTTTTTATATTGTTGTTTTGTTTTTAAATGGAAATTTGGAATCAGAAGAAAGCTAATTATTCTGAAGTTGTTTCACATTATTGGACAAAAATGTGTACGAATAAGATGACTTGATGTATAACTTGTGTTTGCAGGGATAATTCCTAGCCTAATTTACGTTTTTCTGTTATTTACTTTCCGTGAGTTGATAAACAAATTCCGCAGCAACACCAGTGAGGGCCGGGAATCATATTATTTTGTAGAATAGGAATGGTCTCTTTGGCTAATATATTGTTTTCCAACAAAAATGATTTGTTTTTGAGTCCGGCTAGTGACACCGATAACGACAGTACAGGGTGGGCACGGATCACAAACCCTACTAATGAAACATAAAATTTTAAAACTATATTTCTTCTTTTTTATGGCATATAAGAGCCATACGATAGCATACCGGAGATAATCAATCAATGACAATGGTGATGAGTGCATTTATGTAAACGGTTTCGCTGGCCCGAGATGATTCATAGAAAGTCTAGATTTTTTAGGCATGATTTATGTGTTCTTGTTATGGTATAAGAACCATACCGTAGGTAATTAATACCCAAGGTGAAGATAATCAATCGATGACAATGCTGATGAACACACTTGTGAAGACGACTTTGTGAACGTGTTTATTTTCAGAACGAGATGATTCATAGACAGTTATCACAAAAACTGTTTTCACATGACAATGATGGTGTCACTGATTTTAAATACGATTACCCACCAATTACAAAACAAAACGTTAATTACACGTCCATCTCCGACTCTGACAGGATCATGTCCTTTTTTTGGTTTTAAACAAGACAAGATCATGTCCTAGATAATTGTTCGGCTGCACGTTTCAGAAATGACATGGATTAGTAAGAAACTGAGACCATTTTTTGCCCACTAAGAAGTTTTATGGTTAAGGCTTCAATATTAACTTTGGGCTAATTATGGTCCAATTTTGACCCACGAATTTCCCCTCATTATTCTCTATAAATAAAAAGCCCTAATATTCTAGACACAGAATCGCCGTCTCTGTCTTTGAAGCTGGTCTAGTAGTCTTAAGCACATTCTTTCTTTTAATTTTATACAAATCATAAAATCCGTTTATGTTGTTTGGATCATACATGAACATATACATAACATAAAATCGATGTCACAGTGACAAGGCAACAATGTTTTAGTCCGAGTTTTTCCCTACTTAATTATATGCTCAACTAAGTAGGACTTATTCTAATCCATAAAAGCGGAAAAGATCGTCAATACACAGTTTTGCAATATCTGATAATTTGATAACTACAAGACAAACGTGAATTTCCAATGGTAATATCGGTTGGAATATGGTTGGAAATGGCTGTTTTCGACCGTTTTCCAACGATAAAATTTCGTCGAAAATCGCCCGTTGGAAATTTGTTTTAATTGAAAATTAGTTGGAAATTTCCAACTCAAAAATAAGTGATTATAAATTTTTGGGTTTGCTTCACATGAAGCCGAGTTTCTCACTTTCTAAACAGCGTGTCTCACTTTCTAAACAGCGTGTCTCACACTCTCACTCGTTTGTACACATAAGTTTTTGTTTTATGCAAGACTTTTGAGTTTGACATGCTATTATCTAAGCTAGCTAGAATGTACCACACTTTAAGTGCAAGCAATCAATATTTTTACCAACTATTTAGTCATGTGGAACTCTAATCCAATGACACACACCATGCTAAACCTGCAGAAAACTTATTGCAATAGCATTTGGTCACCTCTAAATATTACATGAGTACAACAACGAACCATCTATACTTAGTACATAACAGCCAATTTAATTTCTTAAGTTTGTAGAAAAATTGTGACGCGAAGATGATTGATCTAGGTGAAACATGTAAATCGCATAGGATAAATATTGACTGGTATATCAGATGAATAGTAAAATAATAGAATAGTCGAATGATTTAATAGCGGAAACATTTGAACTGACTTAGAGTTTCCGCAAACTAATCATAGAATGCTAAAAATTAATTTTTAGTATATTAACAACATTTTGTTTATTTTAGTTGTATTTTTAGCACGTCTAAAAAAATTGATTCTTAAAGGTAAAAAAAAGTCGCTGGTTTTTAAAATGTATAAACGTAAAAAAGTGGTATACTTACACCATTCACCACACCAAAAGAGACTTAAACGGATTTGAAGTTCCGTAATTAAGTAGTCAATAATTCCATACGTACACACTATTTAAGTGACTCAAAAGAAAGATGCGTGCATATTGCATGTCGCCTTCCGAAGTTAATGTTGTTTCCATATTAACACGGTGTTGCTTCATCACACGTCTTTTTATTCTTTAACTAACTTAGCTTACTAAACGGGGAAACAAAATTAGATTACTAATTAATGAATTTCACGTTATGTATCTAATTTGTCAATATTATAAATTTATAATTACGTAAGCCAACATTCATGAGGAAAAAGGTAAGAAATCATCATTAACAATTCACATTTGATCGGTATAAATAAAATCCCATTTGACCTGAATTTAAATGAGATATTCTTTTGTTATTTCAAACATATCACTAATAATAATAAAAATTGTTCGTAGAAGAAT
The DNA here is from genome assembly GCA_900406395.1 of Kernera saxatilis. NCBI lineage: Eukaryota > Viridiplantae > Streptophyta > Magnoliopsida > Brassicales > Brassicaceae > Kernera > Kernera saxatilis. The sequence continues at coordinate 5,325 of OVAY01000630.1, forward strand.
TAAAGATATTTATATCTTGTCTTTTTGTCAGCAGGTATTTTATCTTCTAGTGTTTAACATCTTATATCAGTTTTTTTATTTGTTTATATACAAAGGTGGACAGTGTCTAATCTCTTATTCAATGTTTCCAAAACTTAAATAAATTTAACCATTTGCCCCTGTAAACAATCTAGTAAATTAAAGGGGGCGAACAAACTACATGAACAATGTCCAAGCACCTTGTTCAGCTATTATCAAGAATCTTGGGTTCAATCGATTCACTTTCTTAGTAACCATTTTTTCGTCTAGTGAAGGTAAGGTGTAACAATATGTAACGGGTAGAAAGGTTTATTTATTTTATTTTTTCTTTAAACGAAAATGGTAGAAAGATTTATTGTATTGCTTAGGATATGAGAACGTACACACATCTGGTTATATACATGGAAATAGATATAGGAGAATCTAAGCACATATATATACTCTAAATTTATACAAGACAAGATATAACAAAAACATAACTAATATAATATCTTCTAATATATATATATTTTTTTTTTGAAATGATATCTTCTAATATTTATACTTACATTTTGTTGACCAGAAAAAGGTTATATTTACATTTATGAGCAAAATGAAAATTATTATCATTTAAGTTCATTAATCATTATATATATATATATATATACATATACATATGAAGACAAAAGAAAAGAAAAAAGAAAGAGCTAATTAGCTTATTGAAGGTGAAGAGGCTAAAAAAAAAGAGAGAGACAGAGAAAGAGAGAGCGAGAGCAAAATGGAGTGGAGGAAATGGTACTTAGACGCGATTCTTGTGCCCTTAGCTCTTGTGATGATGCTTTGTTACCATATCTACTTGTCCTTCATGGTTCGAACCCATCCCTTCTCCACCGTCCTCGGCATTAACTCTCGCGGCCGCCGGATCTGGATTTCTGCTATGATCAAGGTTTTATCACCATCTCAAATCTTTTCTTACTCACAAACTATAAAATAAAAAATCCAGACGAAGATAGCCTAGTAGTTATGTGGTGTTGGTCAAGACATGTAGATTTTTATAGTCTTAATTTTGACCTGGGATCTCTAGCTAGTTAGCAAAAAAAAAAAAAAATCAGATTGTAATTAACTATATGCTATCAGCCTATCATCAAGGTTTATATTTATCTTATAATGAAAGGGTTTTTATTTATCTTGAATTATCATTACTCACAAACTATAAAATTGAGAAAAACCAAGCGATGATAGTAGTGATTAATTAGTTTTAGTTTTGGTTTGGGATCTTTGGTTACAAAAGAAAACTATAAGATCAAAATATATTTATATAAGATGGATTTTGTTTTCGTTCAATTTGTCAGGAGAATCAGAAGATGAACATATTGACGGTACAAACACTGCGTAACATAGTAATGGGAGCTACACTGATGGCTACGACCTGCGTGCTCCTCTGCGCGGGTCTAGCCGCAGTGATAAGCAGCACTTACAGCATCAAGAAGCCCCTAAACGACGCCGTTTATGGTGCTCATGGAGATATCGCCATAGCCATCAAATACCTAACAATTCTCGCAATCTTCATCTTCTCCTTCTTCTCCCATTCTCTCTCCATTCGTTTCCTCAACCAAGTCGCCATTCTCGTTAACATCCCTAATTTAGACCCTAACCCCTCTGGTGACCTGTTCCTCACGTCTGATTACGTCAGCGAGTTGTTTGAAAAGGGTTTCTTGCTCAACACGGTAGGGAACAGGTTGTTCTACGCCGGCTTTTCTCTGATGCTATGGATCTTTGGTCCTTTCCTTGTGTTCTTGAGCGTTTTGGTGATGGTCCTTGCTCTCTATCACCTGGATTTTGTGTCACGCAGCAGCAATAAAGAGAAACAACGTATAGTGGATTGTCGTCGCGCCTCTGATCTTCCAGATGATGGTGATGTCCATGATGCATGAGTAATGATGATGACGTCATATCCTCCGGATTGTTGATAATTGCACTTGGAGAGTTTCTGTTGTTTCTGTTTATGTGGCCTTAATTGGTTTTATACACTTTGGGCCATTCGTTTATATTTCCGGCTCTATAATAACCTCCATAGTATATATAGCGTGAAAATTTGAAAAATGTTATGGATGATAAAATATAGCATAATCACATTTTCAAAACGTGAAAAATAGTATATTAGTCACACCTAAATAATTTAACACAAGTTGATGTTATTGATAATGTAAAGCGTTAACAAAATTTGAATTCGAGTTTCATTATATACTATAGTTCATTTAATAAGTTCACTAGGTTAAAAAAAAAAATTTTAAAGCTAATTTAGAATACTTTTGGATTCTATCTTCGGATCTAAATAACTTTTGATTTTTTAAAGATACATATCCTAGTTTGTTTCTTTTCATTGTTTTGTTGTGAAATATTTTAGCTTTCTGAAAGAACCGCAGATCAAAAGGAAAGAAAAGTTGGGTTACACACACACCCAAAAGTTAAATTAACATTAGAGAAATAAAAGTATTTCTGGTGCTGGAGAAAAGAAGCGTCTTTAGATCTGCTTTCCAAAAGCATATGACGAAAAGTAAGAGAAAACAAAAGCATGAAAGATGGGTATAGTAGAAGCATATTGTGTTGTTAGTGACCGGAAAATTCTTAGGCTTTTTCGGTATTGTTGGTGATAAATCAATTTTTTTTACGTTTTCACAATATGATTTTTCTTACGTTTCTATGATTCATATTATTAATCAAGTGATTCCGCATATATTATTATACTTGTGTAAAAGATTTTAAAACAACGTATTATTCATTTATTAAGATTATTTTTTTAGCTTTCATGAAATTATTCGTTAGAAAACTTTATTCAGTTCCAGTGTTTCTATAGTTCGACTACGCCATTATTGCACTATTCGTCTAATATACCAATAATCACCCGTATATATCTTGAAATAGACGTTGATAACTTCATCATGTTCGAATTCAGATGTGCTTATATCAAAATTAACTGTCTCCGGCTACCTTAGATAGTCTTCTCTAGTTAAAGGATTAATTAAGGTTATCATTAGGATATAATTGGTACCATAATCTTCGATAAATCTGTTGACATGTAGAGGCTAAGGAAGAAAAATACAGAGCCCAAGATCTCTCTGGCTTTGCTTTTCTATCCTCTTTTGTTATTGTTGTCATTAAAAGAAAAAAGTTGAAAAATGAGGACGTTGCATTGACAAAGCAAATTTAATTTTGCTTAGCCATTAAGAAGCTTTTTACAACTTTAGTAAAGAAGAGAGGGTTATTTAAAGAAGATGTCTATCACAACTTACTCTTCCCCTCCTCTCTTTTCCCACCAATTTTCTTCTTGTGTGTTCGCATAGAAAAAAAATGGATCACACAGCTAAAGACAATGGTATGAAGAGAAGTGTTTCTGAATTGGCTTTACTAGAGTATCTCACTAAGGGCTTGTCTTCTTCTGCTTTATCCAGACAAGAATCTATTCTTGACACTAGCCCTATAGACCCTTCTTTTGATCTCCTGAACCGGGTTAGTCTTTCGGTTTCTTCCTTCAGTTATCTCTCTTGTTCGTATCGTTGTTGCTTGTGTCAATATCAAGATCTAGAGATTGTAGTAATAATCTTGGTTCTTTTGTTGTTGCAGGATTACACTTGTGAATTAAGAGATAGTCTTTTGTTTTCTGAGAGCTTAATTCCACCTGGACCCTTCCTCGATGCACAGTCCTCAATCTGCGGTATGTACAGGTCCTTTTTATTGAATCCATGTGTTCTCTATCATAAGTTGGTATTAATGTTCATTTGTATGGCTCTTATCTGCAAAGAGAATTTGTCAGCTGATAGTCCAGTGTCAGCCAATAAACCTGAGGCAAGAGGAGGAGCTCGGAGAACCGCGAGTGGATCTTCTCATTATCACTCTGATGAAGAAGAAGCAGAGACAGAAGCTGGCCAATCTGAAATGACTAATGATCCCAATGATCTGAAACGTATTAGAAGGTATGTTGTTGCATATGAAACAATGGAAGAGAGAGAGAGAGAGAGAGACATAGAAGGTGATCACCGTTTTTTTACTTTTTATGTGAACTCAGGAAGTATTCAAACAGGGAATCAGCAAAGCGGTCAAGGAGAAGGAAGCAAGAACACTTGGCAGATCTTGAAACTCAGGTAAGATCAACAAATAGCTGGTTTGATGCTTTTTTTAATGGGATTAGAGAGTTGTGTGTCGATGATGACCTAGTGCTTTCTTGAAGGTTGATTCTCTGAAAGGAGAGAACTCAACACTGTACAAGCAGCTCATAGACGCAACACACCAGTTTCGTAGCGCTGGAACAAACAACAGAGTTCTTAAATCAGATGTTGAAACGCTGAGAGTCAAGGTATCATCGATCACGATCTTTAATTCGTGAAAGTAATAATTGGAATGTGCTAAGTTAAGTAACTTACAGGTGAAATTAGCAGAAGATTTAGTAGCTAGAGGGTCCCTCACCAGCAGCTTAAATCAACTTCTGCAAACTCACCTAAGTGCACCACCACAGTCCATCAACAGTCTGCACTACACAGGAAATACCTCACCCGCCATTACAGTCCACAGCGACCAATCTCTGTTCCCTGGAATGACACTTTCTGGGCAGAACTCAAGCCCTGGACTTGGTAATGTATCCAGCGAAGCTGTTAGCTGCATCTCAGACATCTGGTCGTGACTCTTTTTTATTTCACAACATGTAAGCACTCGGCGAATTTCCTATGTGTTTCGCTATAGAACTAAAAACATATAATGAAAGTGACATGTTCGTTAAATAAACTCAAGTTTCGTTAACCAGATTCACCGCTCCAGGAACCTTCTTTAGTCCCCTGTTACATATATCAACTTGGCAAAAATGAAAAAAAAAAAAAAAAAAAACTAATCCGGCTTGTGTGTGACATACTTTATTGCTCGAAATACTGTAAATGGTACACTGAAGACGGGTATATATGTATAAAAGAATACATTTCATTCCTATAAGGGAATTGCTCAAATCAGATCCTTAAGCGTGCAGACAAACAAAAAAAAACACTGATCATTACACTTTACTTTCCAGCAATGTCTATTAACTATTTAAAGCGATGCCCCAGGACCGCTTTGTATGTTGTAACAAGAGCAGGCAAAACTTACATAGAAGACCAACCTTAGTTGATTAGAGGCGTACCCATGTCCAAATCTGGACCCATGCCACTTGAAATGGAGAAGTCGTTAGGCAAGGGGATATTTAACTCTGAGCAAACCAGCCTGATAATATTAGCCGTAACACCTCCTAGAGACATCTTGTTCAGTGTTATTGCAATGGAAAATCTGTTTTTGATGTCACAGAAGCCTGTTGATCCTCCCATCCCCGAATGTCCAAAGCCAACCAGAGACCCATCTTGTGAAGTGACCCGCTTAAAACCAAGTCCAAACTTCCCATCAGGCAGTACTAAGCCACTGTAATCTCCGGCACCCATAAAAGCATCCTGAATCCTCGGGTTGCTAAAAATATTGCGAATATCATCTTGATGATCATTGCTACTGATCTCAGTTTTGCCAACAGAACTGCTAGTATCATCGACTAGCCTGGCTAAACTTTCTGTACTTGACTCTCTGCCTCGACCAGCACTCGTAAACCGCTTCTCATCATAGAGCCTCTTCTCTTTATGATCTTTTGGTTTAAGCTTTTCCGTAGCTGCCATCTCCTTACCCTTTCTCTTTTTCAATGTGTCAGTTAACGATGAGAATTTCGGAACATGGGTGTGGCTGCCAAGTGGTGGCTGGGATAAAGAGGAATGTGGCGGTGGCACTAGACCGCCATCTGCTAAGGTTGCATAGTACCGTGCAAGTGCACGAGCCGAGCAGTGTCCATTAGCCGCAGGGATTATGGCTCTGCGCACATTCAACGTGTTAAATAAGACTGGCAAGCTGGTTGCCAGTTGTAAGATCTTCTCTGGCTTAAATGTTGAAGGAAGCTCAGGCTGACTGGCAATGGACGGAAGCTTGCTCAATTCATCGGTGTCCAGCATCAGTGTGGCAAGCCGAGATTCAACACCTATAATTAAGATGTTAGATAATTCTTAATAAAGCTGGTAGCCTAATTTACAATGTTTGTTATTTACCTGGGGGGATACCAATGTACAGTTCTCCATCAATCTTTAGAGGTTTTACAATGGATTCTTCAAGGATCTCCTGGAATTTCTTTCCAGAAGCATACTGTTCCAGATTGATGAAAGCAGGATTGACATCAACATAGTATAGTGGTAAGAGAAAAAAAATATATACAACTTGGAGCCTTGCATGAGCTTTACGCTTAAACACACAGGTTAACAACGAATGATATAATTAGTTTACCTCGAGGATTCCACCACACAGCCATCCAAACGTGAGATAGTGATAATACTGCTGACTGCCAGGCTCTGTTTCAGGTGATGAATTAGCAATCCGTTTCAAACATTCATCCCAGTCACAAATAAGCAGAGGATTTTCTCCTACAGGGTCAAAGGCATTGTGCAGCCCTGATGTATGGTTAAGCACATGATGGACCTGAAACATGAAACCGAGGGAGTAAATTGAAAGGCAATATCTCACGATAGATTGCAAAATGACTATGTGACAGTGTTTCTCCTTATACCTTTATGGTATCTTTTCCATTTGATCCGAACCCTGGCCATATATCTCCCACAGTCTGGTCGAGCTGGAGTTTTCTGTATCATTAAATACTAAACATTACTAAAGTATGACTTAGCATGAGTTCTGCAAACGAGATCATGAAATCAACAATGAGGCTAATACAAAAGAATTAAAGCCGGTTTGGAATGTCCAGGCGTATAAAGTGAACACATGAAAACTTTTGCAAGCTTATAATGTTGTTACTCACCTTTTGTCGACAAGCCAATGTATCATTCCGGCAGTGACACCCTTTGTCACAGAGAAAACGGGAAATAAACTATCGGGTTGAACTGGGCGAGGGTCATATCTTCCAAGCACTCCAGCAGCAGTGTCAATAATGACTTTCCCCTCTTTATATGCACATACCTACATAAACATGGCCGAGTTAAAAAAAAATGTAAAACGAAACGAAAGCTGCCTGCAAGCCAAGTGGTAAAAGAGCGTTGCCCACCTGAATTCCAAGTATCTTCTGGATACTCCCAAGTTCAGCGAGCATTTTCCTCAGTTTGGACTCTACATCAGAATGGATTGGCGAGTCATGTATCCAGTGAGCATCTACAGTTGGTCCTCGACTGATACTCCTGCAAGATCACATTATAGTCATACGAGGAATATCACAAGGAGATGATAAAATGAGCTGCAAAACTTCAAGGGGACTCACCCCATCAGAACAGATTCGGCAAATGGTCTCATAATGTCCAGATAAACGATCCGAACATTCATAGTGGATGAAAGTCCTAAATAGTCGATAAAATAAATAAGTAAAAAAATAGGAAAGTACTATGAATGAGCAAATTCTTTTGATGTAATGAGGCAAAGTAGTATGATTCACACATCATACCTCTCAGTAGATTAATGACCCTTGCAAAAATAACAATATCACCAGGAAATGCATCGACCTGCATCAGATGTTTTCATTACGATATAGATGGTTACTAAGAAGGCATATACTTGAAAGAAATTTTTGCTTACCGGATTGAAGCGTTGAACTTCTTTCGGGCTGAGCTGCATCTTCTCCTGTATAACTTTCATATTTTCCGTTCTTTGATCGTTCAAGGATTTCAGTGTTTTCTATAGAAAGAGGAATCTGTAAGAACGGATCCACTAAAGTTACCCCAAAAAATAAAGCAAGGCTATGAAATAAAAAAGTAGATTTACTTACCAGAGCTTCATTTGATGGAGTTGAAGATCGGAAGAAGAGACCTGCCACACTCATTGCCTGATCTGGTAGATCGAGCCGAAGCTTCAGTCCCATTTCTGCAAAGGCAGACAAAAGCGCCACTTGGTCTCCCTGTGACAATAAGCAGTCAGAATCCGAGCTATGGCCTATAATTCTACAAACATGTAATATTCACATGACCAGACAGCAGTTGGTTCAGTTGTTTTTTGGCAGTTTGTTCAACTGTTTAAAACATTTAAATTCTGTTATCTAATAATGGGTTAGGTAAGACAGGGTGAAAAAGAGAGATGTGTTGCATAAACTTTCACAAACCTCTGCCGAGGCTAGAAACATCTTGGCTAGTGCTTGTTTCACGGGGTGTGAGAGTTTCTTTGTAAGCCCAAAATCAAGCAAAATAGGACGATGTGGTGGTTCCTTACTAACAAGAAAATTTCCTGAAAACAGAGTAGAGGTATAATGCTATTACATGAAACCCAGATGTCTAATCAAGCGCGGTGGTTACAAGACAGAAAATAATTGGCGAACTCCAGATAAAATGTTCGTGTCAAGGACCATACCTGGATGAGGGTCGCCATTGAAAAACCCATCAACATATATCTGATGGGCATATGCACGAGTGATCTCTTCAACTATCTTTTGTTTATCCACACCAATAGCATCTAGAGATTCCATATCATTCAAACGAATTCCATCCATGTACTCAAGAATGAGTACACTCTCAGACGACTGCCATTTAGAGCAACAAAGGAGGTGTAAGACAAAAGTAGCAGGAAGAGAAAAAAGGAATGAACAGCTTTCAGCTTCTAAAGTCATCAATTTGTAATGCTGGCATGCTGCATCTAAGTCTGCACTAAATATCTGAGACAATCTGTGTTACACAGTGGCTACATTGGTCCACTATTCCCCCTCATGCGTTTTTTAAGCAATATAAAATATAGAGATTGTGCTGCATCAGAGATACCATAATACAGCGTTACCAACAGTAAACATAACTGATCCATCTGTATACATAATTCTTTACCATTTGGATGTCTTTCGTGATTTTCACTAAGGGCATTGATGTTTCCATCCTAGACTTAGAAGTTAGAACTGTATGTGAAATTTCTTATATCGGTATACTTCAGAGTAAGACAAGAGCACTAGAGATGAGAACCTGAATTATATCTGGAATTAAGACATCAACCCGATTGTCACTTCTAACTTCATCATTTGTCTTCGTGCACCCGAGATTCCTGGATACGGTTCTAGTATTTTCTACATATTGAGAAACAGAACAAAAAAGGGGAAAAACTCAGGAAATGCAGTTCTCAGTGACGTGTAAGCAGTGAACCTGAAAAATCCTCAGACTGGGAAAGGAATCCAAAGACACAGAATTCTGCCTATTTTTACCATGTTCTTATCTCGAACATAGCCACGTTTGAGAATTAAAAAGAAAGTGTGATTAGAATGGTAAAATCATGCATAATCCAAAGTCGAAAATTGCCAAAGCAAGAAAGATTGACAGAGATGAATATCGATCCAGAAAATTCTATCTCAGAACCACTATCTCACCCCCAAGAACTTGATCATGGAAGGCGATCACAAGCTTTAGTGCAATTATTTTTTTCTCATAGGATGAAATCTAAGAATATTCATTATTTATGCAAGTGAAGCATACCAGCTTCAATATTGAAGTCTAGTTCTCTTGGAGCTTCCTTGCACCATTCATCTATCATGGGGTTAAAATCGTACTGTGGTTCTGCCCATGCAATCCAGTCAACAATAGACTTCGCATTCTTTAAGTCCTATTAAGAAATGAAAAGAGAAGTTTGAAAAAAGTGTCAACGGTCATATAATAGCTATAGCTCCCACTGCTTCATCTCAAAAGCTTCAAACCGAAGCTAGGACCAGACCTCCAATATAATCGCTCTAATGCCATCATGCTGAACTTTAACAACCACATCCTGGCCATTAGCGAGAGTTGCACGATGAACCTGTGCTATCTACAAAACAGAGAGCTCACTATCAAAAACGCATACGAGGTTCCAGCCATACAGTGGCTTAGAAGCATCTGGCTTCTATCGACTTGAAGGTATGTGTGCATCCCAGGCTCAAACAGATTTCAGAATTTTACCGAAGCAGTTGCTAGAGGTGCGTCAACAAAATCGGTGAACAGAACATCCATGGAATGCCCCAGTTCTCTTTCAATGGTTCGACAAATCTGAGAAAAGAAGGTACATATAGAGCTTAGTCTATAAAGAAAGAGGAGTCAGATATCAGAGAACTTCAAAACCAGATTACATTGGCAACTAATAAGAGAAAAAAACTTTTGCTTTAGAAGTACAACCTCCTGCAAAGGGCGAGGAGGGAGCGAGTCCTGCAACTGCCTGAGAAGGGATATATAAGCCTGAGGAAGAACATCAGCCCGAGTGGATAGATACTGCCCAAATTTCACCCATAGCCCTTCCAATTCCACTATCAAATTCAAAACTCGCTTGGCATTACGATCATGAGCTTTTTCCCATAAAGCAGGAATTTTGGACTTCTTAATCCACTTCTCTCTTTGCTGGAGACCCTTCACTCACAAAACAAAAAAACCGTGACTAAAAAACTAACAGAAAACAAAATAATAGAAAAAAAAGAGGAGAGAAAACAGATGAAAGCTTACCTTATAATCGAGGTAAATGATTATAGCTACTGAGAAGACTTTCATTCGTCTTCTGTAAATGTTTCCCCAACCCATTGATACAAACTTACGCCAAACTCTCTGGATATTTGCAAAGAGTCTAACGAAAAACGATAGGAGACAATCCAACGCTACTGACCACCGGTTATTCTACAGAATCAGATCAAAACAAAAAGAGAGATGCTTTGGGTATTCAAATTTGGAATCAAAAAACAAAATGAGGATGAGAATTTGGGTAATAATAACGATGCTGAAACAAACCGATTGTGATAAATTGGCGAATCAGGAATTAAGATCAGAAAACCCTAGAAAACAGAGAACAAGATCGTGAAAATGAGGATTTGGGAGCAAAAGTTACCTGGAATGAACCAGAATTGTTTCCGCGAAATCGCGAATTCCGCATATATAAGAAATTAGCAGATGCGTGAATTAGAATACTCTACGCTGAATAATCTTGTGGAAAATTCCGAAATGTCTTTTCGGAGAACAACGAAAACTCGAGCAGCTTTTTGGGTAGGTGAGAGCGGAACGTAAGAATTCGTCTAGAAAGATGAAGACAAGATCCACAAAAACGCGTCATGCGTTTCTTCAGTCTTTCTTTTTAAGTTATTTTTTGTTGGAGACGAAACGAAAAGTAAAACCTCCGCGAAGCAATGAATCTATACCGCAGATTCCTATGGGACCCACTACCATCTCTTTTAGAATATCAGTCTGATTCTTTGGGGCTTTTTATTTCACACGTGACGGCCCCATAAGCCCAAGTTTAATGATCCTAAATGGGCCACGTATCTCGCCTTGGTTCAAACCTACGTCACCTAATACATACCAATCACGGAAGATGCGTTTAGTAACCAACCCGCCCAAATATAAACCACACATGCCACATGAATTTGTGATTATTAATCATATTAAACACTAATCTATGTATTGTACATCTCAATGTGTCATAAAAAAATTAATCAGAAAGAGTAAAATTCATCCAATAAAATATTACTAATATCATTTCGTTATTTTGTGTTGTATATATGGTTATAGATTTAAAATATATTAACTGAAAATCGAAATACTATATTTAGCTGAGTAGCGTCAAGAATAATTCATTTAATTGCTTAAATAATGTTTTTTTAGTTGTAATTCTTATAATTGAAAGTAATTTTGCATTTAGTTTAAAAAAATATTGTTAGTCAGATTTATGAAATTATAACTACAGTTATGAAAAAGCTAGGCAATTCGATATTTGCAACTATAACGGTTAGCATGTACACCATTATTTCATGAAAGGTGCAACACTGCTTTAAAAAATGATTAATTTCTACACTTAAGTAATTAATACTTATCATGATATCTTAAGATAATTTAATTACAATTCGCAGATGATATTACTTGTCCCATATAAAACGTGGCTAGTAACTTACAAAGTTTTTGGCCAAAGAAACAAATGGCTTCATCAATTCCACTCCTCCTTCTTCTTCTTTTATTCACACTGCCCACTCATAACTCTAGCCTTGAAGATGAACTCTCGAATGATCAACCAAACGGCTTCTTCTTACCCTTCGAATCAAATCTCTACATTGAGGTCACCGTTGGAACCCCAACACGAACCTTCAACCTCAAGCTAGACTCTTCTACACATCTCACATACCTCGAATGCGATCCCAGCTGCGATGATGACCACAAATGCTACGACGGAAAATCCTCAAACACGTTCTCTCCAATCTCCTGCAATAACTCTTCTCTCTGTTCTCATCTCTCCACCAATTCCACTAGCCATTACAATGCAACAACAACAAGAACAACTTCTCTGTCTCTTCTTTGCACTCCTTCCAACTCCTGTCGCTACGATGTCTCTGCCTTCAGCGCTGGCTACCTCGTTTCCGACACTCTACAGTTGACTTCTTCGATCACCGACCAAGAAAACTCTCTCTCCATAGTTCGTGGGTTTGTCTTTGGCTGCGGGACGAGTAATCGTGTGACGCCGGAGGACGACGGAGGCGGCGTCGACGGGAGAGTGAGTCTGACCACTCATCGTTTCTCGCTGCTCTCTCAGCTTCGCGTCACCAGATTTTCACACTGTCTATGGCCTTCCTCCGCCGGCTCGCGTAACTACATTCGTCTCGGATCAGCGGCTGAGTACGGCGGCGATATGATGTTGGTTCCGATGTTAAACACGACAGAGACGAACTCTTACTCCTATCACATTGCCCTCTTCGGGATCAGTCTTGCGGAACAGAGGTATAAATATATCTCTCATTGAGATTTTTTTTAATTAGCCCAATAAACGTAGCTAGCATGGTTACGTAAAATGAAACATTTGATATTCGATTTAATAGTGAGTCTGACTGATAGTTGGTAGAATCATTCGCATGCGTAAAACCAATCACAATCACAAACCATTGCATAATTGCAAAATTTATCTAGGTTTTCTTTTGTTTTGTAAGATTATTGACAAATATATATTAGAAAACCAATGGACAAAATTATTTTATAAAAAAAATACAATATTTTATGTTTTGTTTTTCAGAATTACAATCAAAATCCTACAGATTTAAAATAACAAGTTTTAGGTTTAAAATCTAAACGTTATTTTTTTATATCCTTTTAGGAAACCTTCCTAAACCTAAAATTTGTGGTTTATTTATATTTCACATGGAAACGCAAACGCGGAAGTTAATTTTGAAACAATCAAGCTTTTTTTTTGGGTTTGTTTAATTGCAACTATTCATTATATTTGCTTTTCACGAACTTTTGTGTTTAATTAGATTGAGAAGCAACGACACTAGCACAATAGCAATAGATACTGGAACATACTATACGCGTCTAGAGGCATCGCTCTACGAGGAGGTGAAAGAAGAGCTGATGACGCAGATTGGACCAACGGTCGCATACGAAGTGAACGAACTAATGTGTTTCACAACCGAGGCTGGTTTAGAGATAGAGTCATTACCCACACTCACTCTACATTTCCAAGGATTCAATTACACGATCTCAAACAAAGGACTTTATCTCCGAGACAGCCCATCTTCGCTTTGCACGGCATTGGTCAGATCGTCCATGGAGGATGAAGAAAAGAATGTGCTTGGAGCATCAGGACTTATTGATTATGCAGTTGGATATGACACTTCAGAGAGGATGCTTGCCTTTCAACAAATGGATTGTTTGGCCGATTTCGTAGATGGTATGTAGTAGGCTTATTGAGTTTTAATTAGTCTTTTATAACCTAAATAATTGTTTTCTAAATATTTGTAATCGATAATGCATGTACTATTCACGCGTCGTAGTTTTAGACAGTATCATTATAAAACAAAGTAGGTGATTACTTCATAACCTAAGTTGTGACGCAGAGCATTGTGCACGACTTATAATTTGGCACAAAATAAAGGATAGCAAATTTACGTAAATGTCGAAGTTGAAACTTGTAAGAATATGGAAGCTCCGAACAACTAATTTGCTCTCTCGTTTTGTAACGATTGTCCTTGCAGATTATGTTTTCAACTTCCTCTGTTTCTTTTACAGAAACTATGTTACTCCACCTTTTTTGTAATGCTTCTAAAAAGCATAGCCTGCATCTGTAAACAAACATTGTCTCATCTGTTTTTAAAATGCATTTGACCGTTAAAAAAACTTGTAAATATATTATTTACTGAATTGTACTTGTGACATCATCTTGTCACCGTCCGGACTCAAATCCAATATAATAATGTATGTGCTCTCTAGACACACAAAAACAAACTGTTTTTTTTTAAAAAAATAATAAAGAAGCTTTTATCAATTGGATAAGAATTGTTAATATAGTAAAAGTGAAAGTTACTAAAACTAGCTAGTATACAAAAATTAGTTATACACAAAAACTAAAATTTCTACATCAATTTTTTAATAAGTATATATAATAAACTTTGTAAGTTTTAAAATTTTTGATATGGTTAGCTTTATAACTGTTGCGAGAAAATATCGCAGATTTTAGTATAAGAGTAGACAAAAAAATCTCATCTTACTTAAATATAGTAAAAGCTTTACAATACAAATGTCGTGTCTTTAGTTTCAAGAATTCTTCGATACTTTGATCAGTATCTTGACCATGAGATTTTGCCAGAAAGTAAGAAGAATTAGAAGTAGTAAAACCGATCTCAAAAAAAAAAGAAAGAAGAATTAGAAGACGCAATATAAAACAGAGGGTTCGTACAACAACGTGGCCAAAATAGGTGGTATGCAGTATGTTAATGAAATCTCTGAGCACTTCTTATATTGAATTTTGTGCAAAGGTTCTGGTTTTAAGGTTTTACAATTCTTTATCGCGAAGAGAACATACGTTTTCATATGAAATTATGAAGTATCTAACCTAGACTCAGGGTATGGGGCCGAGAATTGGATTTTGAACCTTTGGATTGTTTCGAAGGAAGGAGGTTCGGTGATTATTACTGGAGCCTATAATTCTTGAAAATATATTTTAACACATCACTTTTTTTATAAGAAACTCATCAAATATATTTTTAACAAAAGTTTTAAATAGATTCTCCAAATAATTTGAGACTGTTTTCTCGTATATACATTACCCAAACGCATCATGTCATTCAAACCTGCAATATAAACGATTAAACAAAAAAAGTTTAACGATTAAACGAAAAAAGTTTAACGATTAAACGATTAAAGTTTAGTCCAAAAATATATGTTTTGTGGAATTTTGATTTTTAATACTATCGGCTGTTGGCAAAAAAAACTAATCAAATTAATGGATATATGTTTTAGACGTTAAATTTTTTTTTTTATCAATGTTAGTAACTAATACTTCTAGAATAGGTTGCGGACATGCCATCTAAATGACCAACGTCACTAAATAATTAACAAATTAAAACAACAAAAAACCTTCCCTGGCAAAGTAGCAAATGATGAAAAAGTCATTTCAGAGAAATTTATCTTTGATTTGAAACTTAGATATATACATGTCCCGACCAACATATATGCAAGGAGATAAGGGCGGTGCATTAATTGTTGGCGGCCGCCACACCTTTTAGGTTCCATATCTGGTTTTCCATTTTATTTAACGGACTATATATATATATGTATTTCAAGCTCTGAAAAAAACGTTATAAAATATATACTTCGTTTGATCCTAGTTTAGATCAATGTTACCTAAACATGTATCATGTATATATTTAGGTTGTTGAATCTTCTGAACTAAAAGTAAAACTATTTTTGTATTGATCACAAATTCATAACTATACATCATCGACAAATTAACCAATCGATCCACTAAAACTAAAACACCAGTTAATTTATGCTAATATTCTTTGAGCAATAAGGAAGGTCACTAGACCAATAATCCAGTCCTTGAAGTCAAGTCCTCCTTATAAAGAAATTCGGAAATTTTCTAATTATAACCATTGTTTCAATATTGTGTTTTCAACAAATGTGAGGGTTTTTTTTTTCTTGAAAAAGGACAAATGTGAGGTTTGTGTGAGTTAAGAAGACACCAGAAGTTTTTGACTACGGTTATTTATAGGAATATTTATAACTGAGGAGCCTTATAACATATATGTAGTTATGTACACCTTAATTATATATGTACATTAGAATAAATATTGTACTGTTTGTATATATCTGTAAAATAAAAGTACATCTCTCAATATCTGTCATGTTTCTTTTTATATTCTCCTTTTCGTTTTTCTTGATTCTTATTTAGCATGGAGGCCAATCACCACTAATGCAAATAATTCTTTGACTTCGATATTTTTCTAAAGAAGTAAAATATTTATTTCGTTCAAAGTAGTGGGACCAATGCGCGCACCAGCCTATTTATTCCCTCTCCCCTTCCATGCGGGTTACTTTCGCAAAATTAACATTAATTATATCAATTTATTAATTATGTGTTGATATTAATTTGTATGGAGTATAAAATTGTTTACAAATTTCACATATGAGATGTGTATAGATCAAATAACTTATCCTATATAGTTGTCTAAAAAAAACAAATAACTTATCCTATATATTTTTTAATCACCGGTAAATTTATCCACCTAATTTGGATATACTTCACGCGACCTCAAAATTTATTTTGTCACAATATCATCATATTTTGTTACTTCATGCACAATTAAAAGGTTTAAGACCTTTACATTCATTTGTCAATTCGATCCTGAAAACTGGGTCTTAAGATTATATTTTGGAATTAAT
Source organism: Kernera saxatilis (assembly GCA_900406395.1). Taxonomy (NCBI): domain Eukaryota; kingdom Viridiplantae; phylum Streptophyta; class Magnoliopsida; order Brassicales; family Brassicaceae; genus Kernera; species Kernera saxatilis. The sequence goes on from OVAY01000630.1 coordinate 21,986, forward strand.
AATGTTTTTGGATATTTTTGTCCGCATATCTCTTTGGACAAGGATCAGAAAAAAAATATATTTTGACAAATGAGATTTCTTCTAAAGATGCAGCATTGTTAAATTTGAATCCGAAAAAAACTTATATTAAGTCTTAAGAAACTGATTGAACAAGGCATTTATGTTGATGTTAGTAGGTTTTCTCTGTACATGATGACTGCTCCGAATAAATTAAGGCTAAATAACAAATATATACCCATCTAATAAGTTAGGTTGAGAGAATCGATTGATGTAAAGATTTTGAGAAGTGTACAAGATTTTATGAGTGGATGGTGGAAAGGCCGTGCAGTGCGAAAGGCCGAGTCTTTTGACATTATAACATTTTTGCCTTTATGTTGAGCACTAGAGCCACTTGCTCTAGGAATCTTTAGGCGATTTTCGAATATTTATTTCACCATATATGTAAATGTATATAACACTGGACTGGAGACGTTGTATATATAGTTATATGTCTCTCTCTTATAAATACCTCCCCTCATTCCACTCCCTATAAACCCATCACAAACATAAGTTTGATGGACATGCGAGCCCAACGGAGTAGAATTGCATGAAGTGGAGTAGAGTATAATGCAGCCAAGGATGACTTGCCGGAACGTCGTTCAACATGCATAAATATTGATGATGATCATCATCATGGAGATGAACATATTTCTGGCAAGTTGTCCTTCGGCTACATTTTGCTCTCTTCTACTCATGCAAACTCTCCATGGAATATTCTGCTTTTTCATTATTTCAAAGCGACGATGTGAACCGTATTAGCAAGACATTGGTATCGATCAGAAGTCCAGCATCGGTATATAGAATATTTACACGTTTTTCTTTATTAGTGGTTAATTTTATTTTTGTGAAGCTTAACCAAATTAAAGGGGGTTTCTCTGTTTCTTATTACAGAACTTTTTGGAGACACATTCAAACATGGTTCTATACATACATATGACATATATATATATATATATATATATATATATGTGTGTGAACATGCAGTATCCATATTTAGTGATATTAGCTAGAACTGTGGGAATGAATTCAGTCAACCAAAAGGATTTGTGCTTCATATTTTTTAGAATGCAACGGGTTTTGTGGAATTTAGATTCGGGGACAAAAGATTTGGCGGATCTTGTCTGCGAAATTCGTTTCACATGTTTACGAGTTTAATCTTAAATAGTCAAAATAGGATATATATTGGACAAAAGATTTGGCGGATCTTGTCTGCGAAATTCGTTTCACATGTTTACGAGTTTAATCTTAAATACTCAAAATTGTCTTGCAGGTTTGGTGAGCCAGAAGAAAATCCTTAGGCTTACAATAGGACAATTCTAACTTTTAAGGGAACGAGCCAGGTTGCATTGATCGTCCTAAACTATTGTATAGACTTCGAATGGCTACAACATACAAATCAAAAGGGATGGCCATATCAAAAAGATAATGCATGCACTATTGTTTTGGGCATCTTCCGTCCACTCCGACCCGTTCGGCGTAGTTATTTGGAATTATATTCTCAGGTATCATTTTTTTGTAACCTTCTGATATACAAAGAAAAAATCAACCATAATTCGCAGGTTGTTTTCTTGGTGAGAAACTCAGATGTATAATATTACGTACGTAACAATCAAGGAAATTATATAAAAGCGATGAAGAAAAGAAGCCGGAATTTGTGGAATATGTTGAAATGTGCGTTGTCGGTTTTTAGAATCTGAGGTACTATGGGCCGACAAAAGTAGAGATGTAATAAAGATTTGGTCAGGCAATCATAAAATCAAATCTTTGTGCATTTTAACAATGACATTCATCATCACTTTCCTCTTTAAAATATATCAGCTTTTTAGTTACGTGCATTATCATCATGTTCCTATCGTATCCTCTCTTTTTTTCTTTTTGGTTGTTTATGTAATCTGCTGAGCATATAAAGAACCGGATAGGACAAGCACAAAAAGTTACCGTTTATTTAGAAAATCAAAGCCCACTCACTCTCAGTTTTGATATGTTTCTAAGAATGGTATACCAAAGCTACTCATCATTCAGACTAATAATTTAATTTGTAAGCTGCTTAAGGATTTTTTTTGTCAGATTGATAACTTTTAGAGCAGCGATTTTCATTGTGAACTTATCTAGTTAAATAACAGTTTTTTTTTTCATTTCTTTATTTTCTTAACTCATATTGTAAATTTATTGAAGAATTGACATAATGTCTACTGTATTTCATCCTTTCCCGGTTTATCTTAGACAGTTTTTTGTTTTCTGCGTGCAATCTTCCATCTTCAATTTTTTTTTAATTTAGTGAATATTAGAAAGATGATAACTTTTGATAAACGAATATGAACGAAAAAAACAGAATAAGAGAAATTTTAATATATGGAAGAAAACCAATACCAATTATCTTTTTTTTTTTTTTGTCAACAATACCAATTATCTAGAAGACATGAGATAGGAATTATATATCTCTAAATAATATACAGAAATTTCAAATAAAAATGAAGTATAGTTTTTATGAAAATTAACTAATCTTTTCTCTCTTTTTATTTTGATGAACAAATACATGTCACTATACCAAGCTAGCGATATTTTTCCCCCCTATAAGAGATATTGTTCTTAAGAACATTATTTCTTGCATTGAATAAATATATATATATATATATATATTACTTTACTAACCTAGAATTATAAACTTCTAAAACTAGGTTAACAACAAAAAAAACTTCTAAAACTAGGTTAACAACAAAAAAAACTTCTAAAACTAAAATGTTAAAAAAAATGCTAACTTGAAAATTTTCCTAAGATATAAATATGTCTTCTACTAACAGATAAATAAGTAAAACTCGTAGTAAAATATCATGAAAAGTACAGAGAAGAGGAATAATGCATCTAACAGACACGTTACTACTAGCGTTCGATGTTACTTTCGTCTCTTATATGTGTTGACGCACATGGACTCATTACTCATACCACCCTCTTCATTAATTTCAGTCGACAGTTTTTTGTTTTTTGCGTGTGAATTGAGTTTCCATGTAAGATACGCAAACCAATTTTGACCTTATACTTATGATTATATACATATTTACGCGTCGATCGATATGCATTTACGTATGATTCTTTTTTCTTTTTTGTGGGCACAAATGTCACTTGAGATTCAAGTTGATCGAGACCAGGCCTGTCCAAGGAGAAGCAGCTGGTAACAAAAAACAACAGAAATGGAGACATAGTAGTACTGTTGAATTTGTCGGATCTATCATGGTCTCCATTAAGTAAAAATATATAATTTAATATTCTTGAAAAGGGTGATCACTATGAAATCCAAAGATTTGAATAGGGAAGGAAATTGAGGAAAGATATGCGAACGAGAAGATGGAGGTCTTACCCAAAATGGATAAGGTCATGAAAAGATTCCAGCTTTTAAGAGAAATATATTATCAAATATGTAAGATAACAATAATCTAATATAGGAAAAGCTTCCTTTCAAAAAACAAAAATATTGTTATAAAAAAAAAAAAACAAAAATATATATAGGAAAAGCTGTGATTGATTGATTCCCCCTTGCGTTAGCTTTTGTTTTGCAAGTTGACTACTTGACACGCACTGACACACATATGAAAATCTGTATTATACAACATAATAATAATGTATGTATAAATATTTATAAGTATGGACCAAAAGAAAAATGTATAAATATATGTAGTCATCATATCTAACATATTTTAGCCATAAATTAGTTGATGCTCTTGATTTGATTTTCTCTTCTCGAGGTATATTAATCTCAGATTTGTTCTTCCTTTTTGTTTGTCGACATTAATCTCACATTATGGTTGCACAAAAAAATAATCTCACATTATGGTTGCACAAAAAAATAATCTCACATTATGGTTGCACAAAAAAATAATCTCACATTATGTTGTAATATCGACCTTAATAGATTATCTTAGGTCCATCTTTTTTTCCTTTTAAAGATTACAGACCTTAACTCGGCAATTTCTCCACTAGCCCCATTTGTTTCTTTGACCTCCTCACTAGGCCCATTTATATATTATGCCTTGGCCATAATTAGTGGTCAATTCAATACCTAGACAATTATACCATTTTTTTTTGTTTCTGAACGATTAAAAGGTTATGGACTGAGCTCGTACATTTTCTCATATCCAGGATCAGAACATTAATATGGTTTCTTCTCAGGTATCACTCGATTATACGATTTCTAGATTTCGTCTTTAATACTTTTTCAGACCTGGAACTATACCTAATATTTCTTTCTTTGGTACACAAATTTTATAAGCCATCCTAAAATCACACTTAATATTAAAATTTGGCTTAAAATTTTGCATAGTTAAAAATAGGCAGATTATGTTTAAAAGATGTTCGGTTGAACCGGTAAAAACATTTTAACAAAAGTTTTAGAACGAGTTTTAAAAGAATATGTGGTTTAAGATCGAATTTAGTTTGTGTACTTTGAAGTTGAATAAAAAAACTATTATGTAATTGTAGAAACTAGAATCTCACGACCAAAAAGCATCTTCTAAAACTTCCATTATCTTATTGATCTTAATTAGTAGTCTTCACATTCAAAATTCTATAACAAAAAGAAAAAAGTCTCCTTTAGATTTTTCTTTGCAAGAACAACCATTTGAAGTCAGTTTTAAATCACACATATTTTAAAAAATTTGCACCGTTATATATCAAACAACGTTTAAACATAATCTATCTATTTTTATTGGTATAAAAGTTTTAGACCGAATTTTCAATAGTATGTGTGGCTTTAATTAGATGACTTAAACAAGTTTGTTTAACCGGAGAAGGAGGTCAAAAATCTATGTAGTTACAAGTCTATTAAATACTATACAGTATGATGTTAGATAGAGGCCGTTATTTCAAAAATAAATAAATAAAAGTATGAAATTAAAAATAGATAAATGAAAGTGTGAAATTAGAGGCCGTACCTTCAGGATTGAGCCGAAAAACAGTAATTTAAGGGGGTGATTGGTAGAAATTGTGATTTTAAGATTTTATTTAAGATTTTAACTTTAAAAACTTTGAGAACTGTGACTTTTAAAAATCTAAAAACTAGATTTTGTTGGCTTTAAAAAAAAATGAACGTGAGAAGAGCAAAAAAAAAAAGAAATAGGCTTTGAGAAAAAATAAGAAAACTTTAAGAAACGTTAGAATGTTAAAATGTGATTAAAAAAAAATAGGTTTTAAAAACTTTAAAAAAAATTAAAAATCTCTAGAGCCATTAAAAATCTAAACACCAATCGGCCCAGGTTAGTTGTGGGCTACGGCCCATCACAAGCAAGAAACCTAATTTTCGTCATCTTCGTCAAACGTGCCCAGAACGAAGATTTGATGAAATCTGCAATCTGGATCAGGTATGCATTTCTGATTGTTCGAATATTCTTTCTCCTCAGGGCTTATGTTGATATCAAAGACCTGTGTATATGTAATTCTATGTTTCAGCTAAGATCAGAAGCCATTTGCGTATGAACCGTGTATGGTCACCGAAGTAAGGCATGTTAAGAGCATAGGCGAATGTGTGTTCTCTAATTCTACTGGAGCTTATTCAAAGCTGTAGTTCGATACGTATGCGATAATAGGGAGCAATAAATCAATCGCAATTGTGTTCGTTTCATTAGTGCGCATCTTCCAGATCAGAAAGGCATTTTCTTCTGCAAGCTTCGTGTATGCTTTCCAATAAAGTAGATGTTGTTGCATAGCTTATCTGATTAATCCATGGCTGTAAGTTTTCAGCTTCTGCTCTTACACATCTCTGTTTATTTGCTTGTTTATACGAAGTGTTTGAATTTGCTATTTCATAAATTTGGATGCAGCTTCTCATTTCTTGTGGGGAAGTTTCCTCTTCCCAATTCACTGTACTTCGCTTACTCAACCAAAGCCTTGATTTTGTAAGCGACAATGTCTCTAGGATCTTTGCTCCTATTTTCACCAACCTAAGGTGCTTTATTTGATTCCTCTTTTTCTTGATTCATTTATTGGTTTTCATGACCATCTAAGGTCAATCTGTTTGCTGATTTTCTGCTTTAATGGATTTGCAGGGACTTTGAAATGCGTCTTTCTTGTATTGAGCGTCCTCAATCCATTCCCGACAATCATTCTCACTTGTGCACCGAGAACTGGTTTTCTGATAAAAAAGATTACGACCAAAAGGGAGACCCGGAAGCTATTTTCAATGTGCTGGATTCAATCTTGAAAAGCAGTTTGGATCGTCTGGCTTCTTTGAGGTATATTTTCACCAGTAACTTATGGTTTATATGCCTGGGAATTTTTACTTGCGAACTGGTTCTGATGAAACCTACAACTTGCTCTTCTTGTAGGGATAGTGTATGTCGGACAAAGAACTTCAGATACGATGAATCTATAGCTATTCATACGTCAATAATGAGGGATCTCTGTTTACAAGGGAAGTTGGACGCTGCTCTTTGGCTACGGAAAAAATTGATACAGAGTGGCTTTATTTCAGGTTTGATCACACACAATCATCTTTTAAATGGGTTGTGTAAATTAGGTAATATCGAGAAGGCTGATGGGCTTGTTAGAGAGATGTGGGAGATGGGTCCTTCTCCCAACTGTGTCTCTTATAACACCTTTATCAAGGGTCTTTGCAGTGTTAACAGTGTAGATAAAGCTCTGTATCTCTTCAGTACTATGAATAAATATGGTATTAGGCCAAATAGGGTGACTTGTAACATAATCGTGCATGCACTTTGCCAGAAAGGTCTTATGGGAAGCACAAAGCTTCTTGACGAAATCTTAGATAGTAGCCAGGCGAACGCACCCTTGGATATAGTCACCTGTACCATTCTGATGGATAGTTGTTTTAAGAATGGAAATGTGGTTCAAGCCCTTGAAGCTTGGAAGGAGTTTTCAGAGAAAAATGTCCCTGCTGATTCAGTTGTGTACAATGTCATTATTCGTGGTTTATGTTCGAGTGGAAACATGGTAGCTGCTTATGGGTTCATGTGTGACATGGTAAAGAGAGGAGTAAATCCTGATGTTTTCACTTACAATACTCTCATAAGTGCCTTGTGCAAAGAGGGGAAGTTTGATGAGGCATGTGATATCCATAGTACCATGCAAAGAGTTGGTGTTGCTCCCGATCAGATCTCATACAAAGTTATCATTCAAGGTCTATGTATACAGGGAGATGTGGCCAGGGCGAATGATTTCCTTTTAAGCATGCTAAAAAGTTTTCTGCTTCCGGAGGTTCTACTTTGGAATGTGGTGATTGATGGTTATGGGAGATATGGAGATACTAGCGGCGCTTTATCTGTTCGTAATCTAATGCTTTCTTACGGTGTTAAACCAAATATTTACACAAACAATGCTTTGATTCATGGGTATGTGAAAGGGGGAAAATTCACTGATGCATGCCAGTTCAAAGATCAAATGCGATCTACCCAAATCTACCCGGATACTACCACCTATAATCTGCTAGTAGGTGCTGCTTGTACATTGGGTCGCTTGCGGTTGGCTTTTCAGTTGTATGATGAAATGCTGAAAAGAGGTTGTCGACCGGATATGATCACTTATACCGAGCTGATTAGAGGGCTCTGTTGGAAGGGTCGGTTGAAGGAGGCTGAAAACCTTCTGTTGAGAATGCAAGTGTCTGGTATAAGATTGGATCATGTGCCGTTTTGGATACTTGTGAAGAAATATACCAGATTGCGGCGACTAGACGAGGCGTATTTAGTTTACAAAAAGTGGTTAATGACGAAGAACGGAGGAGTTGCTTGTCCAAGCAGACTAAATCACATGCATACAGAACAGCAGTAATGTGCTACTTGAAACACGAAACAGAGCAAGTTTCTCCTTATTGCCTCTCCGGTAGTTGTCTGATGTGGACACTTGAGAACATGGTTAAAAGAGATTACATCGATTTTGGTGAAGTCACAGAGATTACCAAATGCCTCAATTCGTTAACATGCGAGGAAACCTCAACTGGTATTCCCCTTTTCCTTTTCTTGGGAATCAATTGATAAGTTTTATTCGCATCCCTCAACAAGTTATAGTTACGTTCAGGTTTTCATGGATGATTTTGGATTTCGGGGCACATAGGGTTGTTTCTTCAAAAAACTCCCAATATACTTTCTTGTCTGAAACTTGAAAAGTCTTTCATTGCAAAAAAAAACAATAAAAAAATGAAAATCTGTCACTTTCGTGCATCATCTTGGCTTATTGCATTACATCTTTTTATGTTTGGTGGTGTAGGTGATGTTAAAGGACCCTACTGTACTGCTGACTATTTAATCAGATGCTGCTTCATTTGAAACTTCATGATGACGATTGGTTCATGTACAACAAGATGCTGACATAAGGCGATTCTCTTGTCTTGATAGAACAATAATTTCGAAAGTTCTGTAAATACTATCCCAAAAATTTGAAGTTAAGAAAGAAGCTTGTGTTACAACAATAAGATGTGTTCACTACAAAATGAAAGATCGAATTCAAGAAACATAAGCAATGCGTCTGAAAACTGCTCTGAAAGTTTGTCCTCCATTCCTGGCAACTTTCTGTCCTTCCTCAGTAGCGTTGCATAGAAGCTCAACAACAGGATCCGAATCAAGCTCTTCTTGTGTGAGAGATTCAAACATTGGATGTTTATCTAAGCAAGCCTTCATCCACTCTCCAAGCTCCTCAACATCAGTGATTGTGTATATAATCCCACCTGCTCTAAGAACATAAGCATACTCATCTAGCAAATGAGTGCTAATCACTCTCCTCCTGTGATTCTTCTCCTTAAAATGTGGATCAGGGAAGAGGAAAAACATCTTCGAAAGCTGTCCTTTCTCAAAGTAATTTGGAATGTACTTCATCGAGTTTGTCCTAACAACAGAGATGTTCTCGTAGTGGCCCCCCGAGCTCGTTCTCCTTAAGGCTAAGATCCGTTCCTTGACGTATTCCGTCACTTTGTCTCTCAGCTCCATACCGATCATAAGGGTATCAGGGAAGAGCGTTGCAAGGGAAATGAGAAGGCCACCAAAACCGCATCCGATATCCGCAAACTCAATCTTCTTGGAGATTTTGTTGTTAGCTTCAATGAAATTGGGGAAGTGAAGTGAAAAGTCGACATGAGCCGGGGAAACCGGGATTGGGAAGTGAGAGTCACTAAGCGGGTTACTGTGAGCTCTAGCTCTGTAGAATCGCTTCCGAGGAAGCCCTGTAGATTTGCTGAATGTTGGTTTCGTCTCACTGTCCATAATCACTTTGACACAGAAAGATGATAATCACAGTGAGCGACATAACAAAACATAGTCTTAGGAATAACAAATGCACGATTTATCCTCCGCACTAAATTCCCAAGATCCGAGATCTAATCTAGCTTAAAAATTGCGAAAGAGAGGAACTTTGAATACAATGAGACCGAATCTGCAAGACCCAGTAAAATGCCTAAACCCTAATCTTCTAAAGTTTCTGTTCACTGAGAAGATCGCGAGCAGGCATGCCTAAGAGAAAACCAGAAGCCTGGATTCACAGTTACATAATACAATACGAACACACAAAAAAAGAGACTTAACTCAACTCATAAGTGGATTACCTGATTCGGTCTGCACCTGGAATTAAAATCTCGAGCTCTTCGTTCTTCGCAACAAAGAGAAAGCAGAGAGAAGGATCTTAGCTACTAATTAGGGTTCTCATATTCTAAATGGGCCAAAACCCATAACACATTATTAATGGGCTTCTAGCCCATTATACTTCTCTGTTCCGGTCGATATTTCAGTTTTATTCACGCGCGCAATAAAAGTTCTGATTGAGCAATTCAATACTAGTATTGCACTTCACAGAATGCTTTTAAAATCGTGTAATATGATTGTTCTTTCTTTAACATCATCAATCTATACTCAGAGAATCCTCGATTCCTCATAAAAAGAACACAAGAATTACAAAATAAAAGATCATAGTTTCTCTAAGGACCATTGTGTCTAGAACGTCTCCCACTGTGATTCCCTCTGAAACCACCAGGCTTTGACTCTCCAGACGTTTGAGCATTACCATGCTTCAATGGCACAACTGTGTCCATATACATCAATCTCCCTGGCCAATGTCTCTTCTCTTTTGGAAGCCGACGCAGCTGCTGCACCCAAAACGCAACGTATTCTCCTTCTGGATCATAACTCTGCGCCTGAATAAACCAAAACACATTTTCAGTCTCTTCTTCATTACTTGCTTGGGACCAGATTATTTTCCGGACGTTAAAAGTTACTTACTTGCTTGGGGATGCTGAAGTATCGGTCTTCTCGGGGATCATTTCCAACCCCTTCAATGTGAAAACCAAATGTTCAATCATCTAAAGTTTCCATTTAAATCACAAGTCACAAACTGTGTCCCCAAGTGGCATGAGTATGTACCTGCTCCATAGGTCCAGTTACCATAATTAGAACACGGATCATAGTCCAATAGACATGTCTCAAACCATTCCGCACCCATCCGCCAATCCAAGCCCATGTCCCGTACAAGAAACGAACAAACAATCTGAAAATTAAATTAACTGAATGAATGAACAATCAAAAGAAAAATAGCTAATTTGAGAAAAGGAAAATCAATCACCAAATTTCACCTGTCTGCCTCGATTTGACATGAAACCTGTAATGGATAACTCCTTCATGTTTGCATCTATAAGAGGATACCTATGCCATTCATGAGCAGTCACTAAAGGTTAGGCTTTGGAACCTTAAAGCATAATTTTAATTGATGCTTTCAAAAAGAATCCAAATCTTGGAATCATAATATCAGAATACGCACCCGGTCTTGCCATCTCTCCAAGACTCAAATAGCTTCTTATCTTGACTCCATTCCCCTTGCACATTTCTCGGACCACCTACGAAAAGAACATCCTATTTAAAATTTCACTGTCACCACAAGGCAAGTGAGCTTTAATTCAAACCACTTTGACCGGTAAGCATAGTTACCTAGATGGAAGAGGGAGTTCCCACACTTAATTGAAAGAAACCTAAAGTAATCCCTCCATATTAATTCAAACAGCACCCTAGAACCATATATCAAATCAATTGGGAAGTTAAAACCAAAGACTAAGAGTGAAGAGAATGCAACAGAGATTTGAAACTCACAAATAAAGACATACCAATATGTTGAATTATTTGCCACTCTTTCCCTTTCATATCTTTGGACCTAAGAAATTTCAATTGCCACATAAGTAAAAACTACTAAAATGTTTGGGAAATTGAGTTGAAAGATCTGACCTCTTCATAGACAAAACGAGGAGAGATACACCCAAATGCAAGCCAGGGAGAGAATTTCGTCGAATAATCAGGTCCCAACATTCCGTTCCTGGTCTCTTTGTACACTTTCAATAGATCCTGCATGAAAAGATACATACAACATTATGTACACACACAAACAATGCCATAGTAGACGCAGGAGGAGCACATAATCCTCCAGGATTTGATCTTGCCTTCTTCCAAAAGTACTCAAAAACTCTGCCTACTCCTGCTCTTTCACCACCCACGAATCGCATTCCTCTGGTCACCTGCATCGACATACATACAAAGACTTAAATGCTCTTTACTTCCTTTTATCTCCTCTCACCTGAAGAGCTGCTCAGAGAAACTCACCTCTTGTGGCTCAATTCCAAGTTGCTCAAGAGTCGGAACATCTCCCCAATCATCAACAGAAGGTGTTGGCCCTAGAGAAATTGGAATGCGAGTGGAACTTCTGACACTACACTTGGCTTCAACCAACTGCAAGCGAGTTTTCAACCAGAAACAAACATCAACAGAAGGTGTTTTGATATGCATTCCAAATATCCAAACTAAGTTTCTTTGCTGAAACCCAAAAGCTGCCAATAGCTGAAACCCATGATCTTTTATGCGTCATCGACCGCCTAACCAGACATGATCTCAGGAACTCAAGAATTAAGTAAATGCCTCTTCAACCGAAGCTTTTACTTTGAAATGCAAGTATTTGTGTCCGATTAATTCTACTGTATTTTCAAACATGGTACTAAATATCCTAAACCCTTCAGCATTTCCAGTATCCATCCTAATTCGTCAAGAAACACACCAACCCGAACAGGGGGCATACCTTACGAAACTGAGTGTACATATCAGGCAAATCAAAAACATCAAATGGAAGATCATCTTTATGGTACATTGCGCTTCCCCAAATGAGCTCAAGCTTAGTGCCATTTCCGATCCCTTTCAAAGCTTGATTCACAAGTCTTTCAACCTGTAGCTCCTCACTGCACGTTTCTTTATGAGCAAATACCTGCAATTATAAGATAAAAATCACATTTTCTCAGAAACATAATGTCCTTGACAGACCTCTGAAAGTTTCAGCACAAGCAAAAAGACTTAACTGTATGAGCTCCAAAATCTTTGGCAAGAGAAGGAAGAATGTCTTCAGGTTTACCACTCCGAATAAGAAGATTCAGTCCTCTTTTCATCAGATTCTTTCTCAAATCAGCCAAACATTCCATAAGAAAAGCACCTCTTAAAGCTGAACATTGCGACACACAACGTATAGTGAAAAGGTTGAATAATCAGACCAAATTGAATTTGAGATTGGAACATTAATTACCTCCGGTTTTGGGGAAGGCGAAGAAATGGGTAGTGAGAAAGAGACGAGGATCGAGACAATAAACAGGTAAAAGGGTATCGGAGGAAGCCCAAGCTCTGTACAATGCGTCGTTGTCAAGCACTCTAAGATCGTTTCTAAACCATAAAATCGAGATTCCTTTGCCGTTTCTCTTCGCGGAAGAAGGCAATGCGTATCTCTCGAACGTTTTACCGGCGACGGAGTCCATCTCTTCCTCGTCGAGCCCAGGAACACGGTGGATATGTCCGTTCATTTTCGCGGCGGAGCAGAGGAACAGAGAAGAAACGGGCTTCGACTTCGCGAAATGGTGAAGGTGAAGGCTGAATCTGCGAAGTGGGTGTGAGAGAGGAGACGAGAGCGACGAAGCCGCCATTCGCGGAAGCTCTGTAAAGTGTAATGTCATCTAATTTTTTCGACGAGTTGTGAAGGAGACACGTGGCGTTGGCTTGTGAAGTGTGACGTGGCGGATCTCTATCCTTTTGTCTGGATCTGGTGGAGTTGCGGTCGTCCGGTAAAAATCAGAGAATTGAAGAAACATTGACAAAATTATGATAGAAGATGGTCACGTGCATTTTAAAATATAACGTGACATTATCCGTTAAAACAAATATTGGACTGAAGTCTAAAATGAGATGGGCTTCGTTGATTTAGGCCCATAGAGGAAATATCTTTTTTTTTTTTTCTTTTGTGAGTTTTGAAACCACAGTGATATTTTTTGAACAAGAAATAGTAGAAAGTAGCATTAAAAATTTCAATAAAAAGGTAGAGCCTTTTTTGACGATTTTCAAAATCACAACCTTTTTTTTGCCATTTTTCAGAAAGAATTAGTATTACTATCGTTTATTCATCCATCTAGTTTAAAATGAATAAGGATTAATGAAAACTTAATTTAGTGAAAAACAGAAATAGTATAATATTATACTAATGGATGTACAGAGCCCAACAACATATCCAAAAGCTATGCAAAAACTTTTTATATAGGAATATTTGGTAGATTACTGTCCGAAGGAGTCATGAAACGACAAGTTTATACTTTGTTAATTATTAGTTATATATGCCTTTAATCTTTCATCCAACATATTTAGTATATTTTATAATTCACAAGGAATATATATATATATATATATATATATATAGATTGATAAATAGATGCGCTCCTTTATATATGTTCCCGCATCACTACATTTTCAATTAGTTATAATCCCATTGTATCTTATTATAATTATATTTAACTACAAAAAATATCATAAATTTATAAAGATGCATTCGACCGGTGACGCATAAGGTTATTGTGTACGTGCACTAATACAATCATCGATTGGCTGTGCTAGGATGATATTTATATGTTAGGGAAGTGATTGTTGTTAAATTTGCCTAATGTCGAATAACTAATTTTCTTTTCGAGAATTAGCTTAAGCGATAGAGATTCGCCTACCATGATTGTATGCGTGATTCTCTTACATTTGTGCTTCGTCACTATATAGGCCCACCAATAGGGCTATTGTACATGGTTATTTTATTACTGATTTGTCGCTTAAAAGGTAAGAGTGAATTGGATGGCAATGTTTAATCACAAAAATGTGCTTATAATTGCTAGAATCGGAAATGATGCTAAAGTAACATTAGCCGTAGGATTTAAGATAGAAAAACGATTGTATGCATGACATGACATTATGGAATAATACATATTAAAATAGTGAATGGTTCGATTGTAATATCTAGATAAGACTTGTTTATTTGGCTGAGCAAAACAATTGGAAGGGAGTTAAGTATTTGTCGATCATACGGATCAGATGATGAACTGAAGAAACATTTATTTTTGTTTTCTGTTAAAACATTTCTTATGTTTTATTTAGTATTTCCGTAGAACAAAGGACAGTATTTGGCGCTAAACCAAACCTTAACATATAACTCTATCAAAATATTTGAAAGACATAAATCACCCCTTAGAAAAATGTACTATCGAAGAATAGAATAAAAATACCTATCATAATATCTAATCTAGTGGTTAAAATCTCTGTAAATATTCCTTGAAACCAAATCAGAATTTGAACCAATTCTTACAAAACTTAAAACTTTTGTTTTAAAGAAGATTGAGGAATGGGAGTGTAAAGTAACGAAAGTAACGAAAGTAGATTGGTACAATATCTAGATTCTGGGGAACGAGATAGATACAACCTCAATTAGCAATAGTATAAAATTTGTCCAACTTTCTTCTAGTGGACCTACATTATTTATAGGTTTTCACTCATCCTTATAAAGAAAAGGGACACATAACAATTTAATTTTCCTATGTCGCATATATTGATTTTTGATGTAGTAAATGTCATGTTCAAAAAAATTGGATAGAAATATGTTCTGAGTTGACAAGAATTTTATGTCTTAAGCTTCTAAAAACATTGGCGCACACTTTTCATCACATGCTAACCAATGATGCAACAACAAAACTTGTTGATTTTCAAAAAAAAAGAAAAAAAATTCAAAGTTTTTTAAGATTTTCCAAAATTATTTAAAATCATGATCATAATGTAATCATGCATTAATATAGCCAATTAAACACAAACATTCACAATTCCTCAAGATATTAGAGTTCATTTAACTTCAAAACGTTTTAACAAAAAAAACTTGATTGTCTGTTTAACATAGACTAAAAATAGAGACTTTAACGTTGAGAAATTAGAGATGATTTTGTTTACTGAAAAATGTGGCGTATTTTTTTTTTTTTTTTTAACTTCATTTCTTTGATNCTTCATTTCATTGATATGGTCAATCGTTTACAAGATCATGTGGCGTATTTTTTATCATAGGATTTGCATAAATTTTAGGATTAAGACGATAATCCACGTGTTACTTCGCGGGTTTTTAGTCTAGGTAATTAATATAAACCATATATCTATTAAAAAATAAAAAAATCATTGGTGGCTATAGTTTTTAAACAAATTCTATTTGTCACGTCAAAAGAATACTTTTCGTCTTGATGTGATAAACTATCCTCACTTACGGCTCTATAAAAACAGTTCCACACACAACTCTCTTCTAAAAAAAAAAAAAAACACACAAAACCATCCTATATTCTCTCTCTCTCTCAAGAAGATCATGTCAGGCGTGTGGGTGTTCAAGAACGGAGTGATAAGGCTTGTGGAGAACCCTAACCAGTCAGGAGCCGACACACACGGCAGAAGGAAAGTGATGGTCTATTTACCGACAGGAGAAGTGGTCTCATCTTACTCGACGCTCGAGCAGATCCTCGGGAGTCTTGGGTGGGAGAGATACTTTGGCGGCGGCGACACAGATCTCCTCCAATTCCACAAACGCTCCTCCATTGATCTCATCTCTCTCCCCAGAGATTTCACCAAATTCAACTCCGTTTACATGTACGATATCGTCGTCAAGAACCCTAATTACTTCCACGTCCGAGACTCCCATTGAATCATTGTTTTTTGTGTGTGTGTTTTGTTTCTGTGTTGTTTGGTTGCTTTAAAATTTAGTGTTTGTTGGGTTCCTTTTTTAGTTGCATGTGCATGTTTTATTTGTTGTGGACGTTAAAAAGTTGTGTAACTGTGTATGTAATTGTGGTTTGATGAAAGTTGAGGTTCAAAAGAGTTGGGGTTCTTTGGATTAGGAAGAACTCAATCATAACAGAGTTTCATTCATTAACTGTTATCTTCCTCAGCATGATTCGATTCGATGATGACCGGTTGTATCGGTCACACCATTGTGATTGAAAGATATTCTCTTTGGCTCAGTGGATCTGAAATGCTTTTCTATTTTAATCCAAAACCCATGCTTAGTGATGACTTTTTTCTATTCTAGTTTTACTGAAGAATTGGTCACGTATTTGATAAACTTCCATACGTAGCTAAAACATCTCAAATTCGAGCAAATAGCCATGGAACAATCTATCGTAAAAGTTAGACTAATTCGGATGACCGAGTAACATAATATTTCGGTTGTACCGTATTGGAAACTTATCATCACAATTCACAAACTCCCATTGATCTTCGTACCCCTTTGATGCTATTAAATTTAGACACCTATAAATGGAATATTTTTGGGGACCTCATGAGGCTTGATGATATGGCTTTCGTTACTGTATTTTTTTTTTTTTGGTTTTATTTCGTTACTGTATTTTGATTCCATCATTCTTAGGAAAGGTAAATACTAAATAGAGTGGTCCTGCATGCTTATTAACTTTGTTGTTGTACGAACTAATGAGCTCTTATAAATGGTCTCCTGCTATGTTGTCCCATTCCAAAATAAAAAATTATAATTAGTTGAAGACCTTTATATATCTTCTTTTTTTGTATCAATGTTAAGTGACCTATATATATCTTTGTTATCGTTTATTTGTTTTAATTGTCTTTCGTGTTAGAGAGTCGAAAGGACATTACGTAAAACTTTTGCAGGCAATTGGTTGTGTCAGTCTCTCGCTGAACACTGGTATTGAGTAGGGTTTTCCTACACTATTCTGACCTTCTAGGCTTTTATTGGTGGTCGATTTGTTGGTGAAAAAAGAATGGTAAGTTATTTTAACTACTCATCAATAGATGGAGAAGTCGATGATGCATCATTCGGAAGGAATTCAATATTTCGAGGAATTTTACGGAAATTACAAAACAGTTCCATTGACCAAGTTTTGTTGTTCATGTTTGCACATATAGAAATTACACAGTTCCATTTAAGTTAATTTAAATTGACAAGGAAAATAACTTAGTTTTCAATTGTTTCTATTTAAAACTAGAATTGTTTCCGGGTTAGAGATTAACCACTTTTATGATCTTAAAAATCTATATTCTCTAATATGAAATGTGTCACCGATCTAGCATACATAAGCATACACTTGTAACTATAAACGTACATTTGCCGTGGACATTATAAAGAATGTAAAATCATAATCTTTAGGTTTTACGTATAAGACACATAATATTTTGTCATGTGAACCAGCCATATTTATTATAACTGGGATCTAAGGAAAATATGT
The DNA here is from genome assembly GCA_900406395.1 of Kernera saxatilis. Lineage (NCBI taxonomy): Eukaryota > Viridiplantae > Streptophyta > Magnoliopsida > Brassicales > Brassicaceae > Kernera > Kernera saxatilis. Next base: position 39,558 of record OVAY01000630.1, read on the forward strand.
GCACACTTTTTTTTTTGGTTTAATATATGCACACTTTTTTGGTTTAATATATGCACACTTAAAAAAAAAAAAATATATATATATATATATATATATATGCACACTTTTTTTTTTTTGGTTTAATATATGCACACTGGGATCTAAGGAAAATATATGCATACTTAGTCTTAAACTTTCATAGTACTAAAAGATCCAGCTATCGCGGTTTGCTGATGTAAATATGCATTGCATTTATACGTATGTATTGTATTGAAAGAGATTTTTGTCTGAACACATTGCCAAAGAAATATCAATAGTAGGTCCTGCTTTGTATCCCTAAAATCATGATACATTATGACTTTGGTAGTACCAAAAAAAAAAAAAAAATTGACATAATTGAGACAAAGCATGGATATGTGATGGTAATGATTAGTTTAATTAACAAACATATATGTATATTATCTGCAATCCCATGCGGCTTGTCAAAACATATAAATAAACGTAGCCAATAGACCACAATGGTTCACGTGAACAAAGCATCGTCAGCTTCTTCGCGAACCTACGGGAATCCGAAACGTGTCTAAGGAGACATTGCTTTGACAAACACTTCCCATGCCCGAGGGCCGAGGAGCATTGCTCACGTGGCCTGAGCTTTAATATCATCGACACACACAACCCTTATATGTATAGGAGCGTTGTGTCTGTGTGTGTGTCTATGACAAGTATTCGTACAGAAAGGAAAAAAATTTCAACATCATTTATTGGCGATGGACATATTTGTGGAAGCTTCTGATATGTTTTCGACGTGGCATGTCGTAGTCCATAAGAAAATAGGGCTAAGCTAGAACATAGACCACTTTGAGAAACTAGTTTAGGAGACATCACATCACATCCCATTCTGCCTTCATAATGAAAAGTGTACTGCATGTACTGATAGGCGATTGGACAAGTCAACATTATTTGGTTAACTTCCATTTTATTTCTTTATTTTACATTTGCTATCAATCTACGTTTAACTTCTATTTTATTTCTTTATTTTACATCGCCTAAATTAGAATGTTTAGTTTTTCATTGAACGCTGAAATTCGCCGATGATTCTCCTAAAGGCTTCGATAAATCAATTATATCGTCTTGAAGCTGAATGACCCATCCTGCTCCGTTAGTCGCACAGTCATATAAGTAGCCTCAAACCACTTTTCACATTCTTTTAACACTATCTCAACTGTTTGAGGGGATCAGTCTATTCCATTGACAAATATATCACTTATAGCCTTCTAAATACATAACCAACGGAAGACCCAAAAATAGAGGAAATGAAATAATATGGATAGGGACTTTGGGCCTATAACAAAGTTGTTGAATATTATGGTCGCTAGATTTTTAGAGTGCACTGAGATATTGAAAGAGCGTTGTACTATAGACTAACTTTTCTTGTTATTGGATTACCAATTCTTCTAGGTCACTCTAGACAGAACGACGTTGTATTCTTTTCTTGTAAGCTTAAAAATTTATAACAATATCTATCTTTTTACTAATCAAACTCTCTCGTTCACTTCTTGTTTTTTATAGATTCTTTTTTTCTCTTATAAATTTATAATTTTATCTTACAGAGAACGGCGCAGAACAATTGTTGTAATACCAACAGTATATATGGAATTACACCAAATATTGGTTTGAATTTTCAACTGAAATGTTAAATCTTTATACAGGCGATGAAGGATCTTGCCCACCTGATCTTATTTTTCGTTTGTTCCCAATTGTGTATAAGTAAAAAATGAAAAGAAAAAAAACCTTTTTTATGTACAGAGAAAAGGGAGCAAGATGGTGGAAGTAGAGACGATCACTTTGGTGATGAAACCCATTTAGAAAGAGGAAGCAAGTGGATGTCTCTGCATTTTCCATCATCATGAAAATGGCTTTGGCTGAGATTCTGCAGAGGTTTTGCAGATAGGACACCAATTCTTCATCCGGAGCCATTGTTGCGCGCAGCTCACGTGGTACATATGTCCGCAAGGCAAAGTCCCTACTTCATCTCCATCAACATACTCTTCCTACATATTAACATAAAACCCCTCTTTTGAGCTTAATACCTTCAAGCTACAATTGAGAGTTAGACTCAGAGAAGAGAGAATTAATAATAATACCTGGCAAATACTGCATTTGACATCATCATCTTTATTCAGGCAAATGCCACTGGATTCATCTGTTGGATGGTAAATACTTGACTTCAGGCTTTTCAGCAGCGCTTCCTCGCTTAGAGCAGTGCTCACTGTGCCCATTTTCTCCTCCAATGCTAATAGGTCCTGCAAGAATTTTAACTTTAAATACCCGAAAAGCCAATAACTTGAATGCTGTCTTAGACCGTCAACTAAAATACACAACAAGCAAGACTAACCTCGTACGACATGTTATCAATGTCAAGCCTCATATCTCTATGCTGATCGTGGAAGCTGCTCACACCATTTAAGAACAGATTGGTCTCTAAAACAACCAATTGCTGCAAGGGGAAAAGAGAAGCGTCAAAATAAAAACTCTAAAGTCAGACATAGCTTCTTCATTACAAAGGTCTAAACTGCTAAATCACCTCGTATGTAAGCTCTTCGTCTTGTTCAATCCTTTCCAGAGCCAACAATACCTGCAGTATCGTGAATTGTGAGTTGTGTTATCAAGACGTTGGAATACTATCACATAGCAAGGCTTATGATGACTACCTCTGCAACTCCATTCATGCTATAACGTCTGAAACCATCACGGTTCATCAAAGAGCGAGAAAGGCCAGCTTCTGAGGGGCTACCAGGCATCATCAGGCTACGTAACCTGCCATTACTACTGATTGGCCTACTGTAACTATTTGAAGGACTAGAAGGATTGAGATCAGCTCGTGTTGTAGGCTGAGGCGCTTGTAAAGTTGTAACCGCTCCAGAACGCCCTGTTCTACCATAATAACCAGTTGATCTCCTAGTACTACTCGAAACAATACCGTTGTCCCTAACACTTGGCAAGTTTCTGTTCCTCCTAGATTCAGACATGGTGATGCCATTGCCATGCCGGGAGCTTTGATTCTTTACCTCAATCACTGATCTTTCCGTCTTATTCCCTCTGCTTGAAGAGCTGCTCTCTCCATCAGAGTTTTTCTTTCTAAATATGTGGCTTTTTCTTGTCGGGTTAGAACTGGAAGGAAGAACATCAGACCCAGATTTGATCCTCAAGTCTCTCAATCCATGATTGTTCACACTAACTCTTGCGTTTTGCCCACTATTACCCATACGAGCATCTCGGGTGACCAAATCAGGTCTCTGATGTATGCTTCTGCCAGTACCTCTGCTTGAGCTTCCTGCCTCTGTCACAACTTCTCCAGAGACACTATTTTCAGAATGAACACTGATAGTGCTTTCTTTGGTCTTTCCACGTGGAAGGGCACGCTCAGTCGCGGCTGCCTCGTCATGAACACTGCTACTCTCTGAAGAATCTGTGTCCAAAAGAGAAGAGAGTTGTCTCCTACCGGTAACTTTGGAGGTCTTTTTTGTGCCACCAAATCCACTCATACTTCGAGATGAACTCCCAACCGTTTCCTTTCCATTTGAGGGATATCGAAGCGAAGACCCGGTAGATTTTGCTTTGAGACCAATCGGGGCTCCCTTGGTGGAACTTATTCGGGAACTGCAACCAATTCGGCTGCAGATAGGGACACTCTTATCATCTTTCTTCTTCATATTCTCATGTAGCACAAGGCCACTCGCTTTTCGAGGCATAATTGGACCGGATGTTCTTTTACCCCTAAATCCATCCATGCATAAAACACACCCTTACTCTGCAATGACAACCAGCTTATTTCAGATAACTTGGATTCCTATCTAACCGCATCAGGCCTAAGGAGACAAATTACAAACAAATTCTGCAGCTTTTAACGGAGTCATCAAAGCTTATCAATGATGTTCCGCCAATCAAAAGCTAGTCATAAAAATTTTATAGCAAAAAAAAACACAGAAAGAAGAAACAGAGAACCACAAAACAAAGAAAAAAAAAAGCTTACGAGAAGAACATGTAACTTGAAGAACCATATTCATCAGGATTCAAAGCTAATTTAGTGATTGTTAAAAGAAACCAAAAGAGAGAAAAGAGGAAAGCTAAAGAGAAGACGACCATCCAAGAAAGAAAAAAAGAGAAGGGTCCCATTCGATTTACACGGACTTTCCATAAACACGATCAGTTTCACCGTGATTCAAGCTTCTCCATGAAAATAAAGGCACACTAAACTCTAACCAAAGAGGGAGTCATATATAGAGACAATTCTCCCAATCAAATTCAAGAATCAGAACCACACGGACAAGTGCGCGTATATGTATTTGTACAATTAACCAAAAACAAAAAAGAAAAGTAAATTGAAATTCAAGCCAAAGGAAGAAAATTTCGCCGAATTTACGTAATCATATAACGAACTGAAAAGAAAAAAAAATAGTGCAAAAACTGAAATTTAATCCTAAGGCAAAATCATCAATCAGCAACAAGAAAACAGATTTATGGGTTTTTATTTTCTCGTGATTACCGTAGCGAAAGAGCGAAAGCAGGGGTGGGAGAGAAAACCAAAATTCTGGCAATAACCTTTCCCGATGGATATCTCTTTGCCGAAGAAACGTGGAGTGAGAGAGATGCTATGGCTTAATCTTCCGAATCCGTATTTATAAAATTTTCTCTGATTAATATAAATCGGAGAAGAAGAAGAGGAAGTGGCGTAGCAAAGGCGAAACAGCGGTCGGAGTGATTGGAGCCGTTGCTTTCGGGCTTTGTTAAGTGAAGCCTCAGATGGACGGCGTAGATATATTACGGAACCTGAGATATTACAAAACGGCACCGTCTGATTAGGGTCTCACGTACGGAATGATATATTTAATTTTAATTTTCCTTACTTTTTGTTTGTTTGTTTCTACATGAGAAAAAAGTAAAAAAAAAAAAAGGAATTTAGGAAACATAGGATTAATAAAGGGCTCTAGAAACATTAAATTAAACCATGAATTGCGCAAGAATAATACTCCAAAACTATTAATAGTCGTATAAATGATGTCAAGAACTATATATTATTATTCCAAAACGGCCTTAAAAATCATAAAAAATTCATAAATTATTTGTTGAGATGATAATTACATAATATCTATTTTTGGTCTCGATATTAAAAGGAGTCCAATTCTGATATAAATAAAATATAACTATTAAAGGAAAGACGACGTGAGAAGAAGCAAATTAGATCCACATCCATGATGGAAACGAAAACATTATAATAAACTTCAAAAGATCATAAAATATAGGTAGATGAATAAATAACTAATTGAAGACATCAAAATCAGTGGTTTGTTTATTAAATAAATATATTTGATCGACCTTTCCATAAAAAAAAAGAAAAGAATAATAACGGAAGAAGGAGAGAGGGTTTTTGAATGGGCCCAAGTCCAAGCCGGAGAATAATGGGCCCACCGTTTCTGGAAAACGGGAAATCAGGGGGAGCGTGAGGAGCACGCGCCATCACGACCAGACGTGAGAGGTTATACTTATCTGTAAGATGTCAACTTGAAGAAACAAAGTTTTTGGAATCATCCTGAAGCTGCTTTTCTACGTCATACGTCTTTTTCTCACTGTATGTGTTGCGTATAAATATATATTCTATACTAATTATACTCGCTCGTTCTCTCGTACCTAACACCGAGAAGCATGCAACACATATATTAATCATACAAAGTTAAAAAATATATAAAATGTTGTTAGATTTAAAATTCATAACAAACAATAATTGTTTGATTTTTGTAAAGATACGAACAATCCCCTAGGTCATATGCGATGCTTTTGAGCTGATAGAAATCCATGTGAAGAAATGTTTCCCACGAACTCTATTGAAGTTAAATAATCATATACATATGCTTTTTTACCAACACATACATTATATAAATTTGAATATAAATATTAGTGTAACTTACAAAAAATGTATTTTAATAGTTTGTATTATTAATATATTCAGACGTTAATGTACCAATATTCATATTCAAACTCGTACAAAGTATATACCCTAATAGTGTACTATTGATGTATTAATATTCATATTCAGATACAATTCTTTTACTCTATCATATGAAAGTACAATCGCATTTTCTAGTGTTTTTTCTTAACAACATATGTTATGTGGGTTTAAATCCGATAAAGAAATAAGAATAACACTAATACAACTCTATTTTACGATTTTTAGCATAAAACTCGAAGAGCACACATCAGAGTTTTGTAGTTCCTATAGCCTGATTTTCGCAAATGGTTTCTAGTTGAGTTGGGTTTTTTAACTTTCACATAATTTTGGCGGCAGCCTTTGTTTTCGATTTGGGCCCATAACCTCATTGTACACTAGTTTCCATATCAAGTATAATTAATTTTAATATACAATTTTACATTTTCGTAAAGGAATTCTGACCAAGAAAACAAATACTAAAAAGCATAAAGAAATAAGGGAGGAGGTGGACTGCGTGGCAGCAGAAGCCAGACACATTTGGTCTCTTTCGTGTCTAAAAACAAGCGAACCTCACCAGTCACTACACCACCGCACCACAAATTAAACCTTTCCAGTAATTTCATCGGATGTCCCTGAAGGGATAAACCGATAAACCTTTCCAATACAGATAAAAACTTTTTCTCCATTTACGAATTTGGTTTTAATAACTACGAACACATTTATTGCAGAAACTAATAAATACAGCACAGATTTATTTACGTGTTGTTGCCGTGAAAAAGAATTTAATCAGTTATAAAAACCATTTATTATGTATTTAAAGTTCTTCATACTTGGTCAAGAAAAATAAAAAAGTTTTGTTCCAGTTGAATTACATTTTCATGATTAAAACCCAAAAAAGTTTGAATCGGCCGTCGCCATTTGGCATGAGATTTAGCAAAGAATATTTTCTTTTAGTTGTCATATTCTTGAATTTAAATGATTGAGAAGGAGAGACCGAATAAGCAAGGAAATGGGATGAGTGGATGGCATGTAGATTGATGGTGAATGGGCTCCATGGGAGTTGAGCAGGCCCATTTCTCTTTCTTTTTTATTTTTTAGATGTTTTAAATTAGTTGATTTCTCAACAGTTTACTTCCTATTTCTGGTCTAAATTAGATTAACTCGTAAGTCGTAATTACGTGGTGTTATTATATCATGCTAATGACGTGGGTACAATTATCTTACTGACATTGAAACGGTCCAAAACCACAAAGAGACACAAAAGAAACAAAACACAGTTGGTGTCTTCTTGTATAAATAGAAACGGCTGAAACAAAAGTCAACGGTTTTCCATAACGACCGGAATCGTTTTATAATGTTAATTTAGTTTTTGATTTTTATTTGTTAGGAGATTGATGGCCTCCACCACCATCACCACCCAAGAAATTGCCGAGATTTAAGCTCTGTTTTACAAACACACAAGTAATCGAATCTCATTTTATAGAAACCCTAATTTGTTTCCAAGGAAAATTTGTTTCCTTGATATACAAGTTTCTCTTCTTCTTTTTTCCTTCAAAATAATCTTTAGTTGTTCTTCTTTCCTTTGATCCACAATTCTTGAGGTTATGGCAACACCGTCAAGCACGACAAAAGCGAAACCGGACAACCAAAACTTAACCAGAACCAGATCTCTCGGTCGAAAACCAAAGGTACCTTCATCGGCGTCATCAGAAGATGGGTCTGATCAGAAACCGGAGAAGCCTTTGCCAAACTATCTGAAACCAACAATCAGTTCGAGACCCGATCCAGTCAAGTTCTTGAAGAAGAACAACAATAGTCTTGACGATAACCAGAAGCTTCTACGAAGAAGATCTTTTGATCGACCTCCTTCTTCTTTGACATCTCCTTCTACTTCTTCTCCGCGTATCCAAAAATCCCTCAACGTCTCTCCTTCTCGCCCACGAGACAGACCCGCGGTTCCTAGAGAGAAGCCTGTCACAGCTCTACGCTCTTCGTCTTTCCATGGAAGCAGAGGTGTTCCAAAAGGAGGTACTACAGGGAAATCACCTCCTGTGGCTCCAAAGAAGAGCGGTTTGAGCAGTAGTAGCACTTCTTTGAAGAGCAAAAAGGAAGGTTCTGAAAATGTTACAGCAAAGAAAGCATCTGAGAAAGAGATTACCTTGGATACTGCTTCTCTGTCGTCTGCTCAGGATGATGAAGAGGAGATTCTAAAGGTTGATAGTGTTGTACAAATTGCTGATGATACAGAAGAGCCAAAAGATGAAAAAGAAAATAAAGAGGTGCAAGTAGAGGTTGTGCAAGCCGATGAGACTGGTGAAGAGAATGAGAGTGGTGGAGCAACAACGGTTGCTACGGTTGCTTCCCCTGTTGGGGAAGATTCCATTGCTGTCAACAAAGAAGATGAAAAAGAAAAAGAAGAAGAAAATTTGATCAATGAAGATAAAACCGAAGAGAAAATAGAGGAAACGAAAGAACAAGAGAATAACCAAAATAACAAGGGTGAAGTCGAGGAGGAGGTTACGAAGAAGATTGATGAGGATGAGACACCGGAGAAGGTTGATATTGACATGAAAGAAGTTGAAAGTGTCAAAGAGACTACAGAAGAAAAAGAAGAAGAAAAGGAAGTGAAAGAAGAGGAGAAGGAGAAGGAGAAGGAGAAGGTGAAAGAAGAGGAGAAGGAGAAGGTGAAAGAAGAGGAGAAGGAAAAGGTTAAAGAAGAAGATTCAGGAGAGGGAAAGAAGAGGGAAGTAGTGAAAGGGAAAAAGGAATCTCCATCAGCCTATAACGATGTAATAGCAAGTAAGATTCAAGAGAACCCGAGAAAGAACAAAGTTTTGGCTCTTGCTGGAGCCTTTCAAACCGTTATTGACTATGAAACTGCTGCATCTAAGTGAGAGATATCACACACAAGCTTTTCAACAACAACAACAAAAACAAAGTCATCTTTAGATTTTCCTTGTTAATTTTTTTCTCTTTCTGTCTAATTTTCATTTGCCATTGTTTTAATTTTTGTCTCGTGAATTGTATGCTTTTCGAGTGAACAAAGGTACATGCACCTAATCATATGTTTGAATGGATTGGAAACTTGGAAGCAGTGGATTGGTGTATATATGCAACGACTCGAATACTAGCTAGCTACTTTTATCTCCAAGTGATTATTACTATATGATGTAAAACCTAATGGTTTAAAGGAAAGAGGTAGAAAGAAGGGTAATTAAAAGTTACCAAGGATAATTGATATTTGATAGTTACATCCACTAGAGAAGCCTTTGATGTGGTTCAGTGTGGTCAATATGGAAAAATATTTTCAAGTTTACTCGACTCTCGTCTTGTTTAATATAACAAAACATGTTTCTCTTAATTTTCTTTGAATTTTGTAGGGGTTTTTTGAGTGTTTTTACTGTTTAGTATCCAGTTTCAAATCTGATGTTTTAGTCAAATATTCTTTTAACACAAACCTATTTTGTTCCAATAAATTTTTTATTTATTAAGAATATGTAAAAAGATTTGAATCTAGATAGTAACACATCAATGCTATTAATACGAATCACTAAATTTACATATCATGAGTAAATAAATGTTATCAAACTCTAAAATTTGTCCATTCCAAGTTCAAAATTACTTGAAAATTTTAAATAAAAACCCTTCTTTTATTGTTGAATATAGGGTATGTTGTTGTTAGGAATAAATAAGTGAATAACCTTATTACGCACAAATTAAAAAAGAAGTAATAACAGATATATGTCAAAAAAAAAAAAGAAAAAAAAAAAGTAGTAGATATATGCTTACTCAACGTACTAATTTATTTTACCCGCATCAATTTATGGCTTACAAGGGTACAAGTGTTTGGTTCCTTTCCACTGCGGAAGTTTGTCCCACGCACGTGAGAGTTCCTATCAACTTTGACATTTTAATTGTAACAAAACAAGCACAAATGGCAGGACACAAATTTAGTGAAACTGAGTGACACGTGTTCGTTGCTGTCCATAGCCTCTTCTTTCTTTTTTCTTCTCCAACAGTTGTCGGAAAGAGAAGAGATCAAATGAGAAATTGCTGTTGTGACAAAAAAATAATAATAACAAAAATAAGATGGTGCACGTCTTCTTTTCTCAACATCATGTATTTTCCCAAGTCCTCAGCAGCTTCATTTTTATCTCCTAAATTTGAAAATTATGAATTCTCTTTTTATATATAAAATTATATTTGAATTTAGATATGAAAACACTGAAACAACAATCTCTTTTTACTTAAGGAAAATATGTTTTAAAAAAAAAATTATTTTTTCTTTGCTTTTAAAATATTGACCTCTTCGTAATAATCTCATAAATGGATATTCTCTCAAAATAATTTTAGTGATTAAATGTTAGACATTGTCAGTAATGGTATCCAGCCAGGGTAATTTAATGGTACAATAATTTTTTTTGAACTGATAGCCACCTACGTATTTACCTCCTAACGCTCTGCTGGATGACCTTTC
>OVAY01000631.1:0-36205 GCA_900406395.1 Kernera saxatilis
TTGATATTTTTTTCCTCGTTCCAAGGTTTTGATTAATGGCTGAAAATAACTGGAAATTAGGAACCGAGAAGAAAGAGAGGAGAGAAGAGTGTGATAGTAAAATGTGAAGAATTTTTTGTTTTTTTTGAAAAGGTTCCGAAATACGAGGTGTGATTTTGATCCAACCATTTTTAACTACAAAAATCTTTCAAAATCATTTGAAATTATTTTTGATTTAATTTTATAGAGAAATCTCAGATTTTTAATAAGAGAAAATTTGAAAGAATTTTTATAAATCATTAATCCAATAACTATGGATTTCAAACAATTTTAACAAATTTTAGATTCAATAAGATGAGATTTTAAATTATTTTAGAGAATCACCAATTGAATAAGAGGTGATTTGAATAAAAATTAAAATCATTATAAATCATTGATTCAATATGCCCCTTTAGTAACAANTTTAGTAACAAAACGATTTGTAGAACGACGCCGTTTGAAGGCAGGTGATTTCATGAGTCTCCGATAAACCCTAAAGTTTTCGTCTCCATCTCTCTCGAAAATCAGACTGGCGATTTTTGGGCGTAGCTGGAGCAGGTGCCGAAACTAGTTCTCTGATTGAACTGTGCAGCTTACTTTTTACTGATGACCATTTTTCAATCGCAGACGCTGTTTTGAGCTAAAGAGAGGAGACTCAAGGTATTGAATGGCCGGTGAATCAGATGCATCGAGCATCGCTACTCTATCGTGTGCTCGCTGCGAGAAGCCAGCGCATCTTCAGTACGTAATTACCGATCATTCTATTCTTCTTTCCTTTGGATTCGACTGGGATGCTGATTTTGACTTTGATTCAAGTGTTCTTGATTGATTCTTCGATTTCTTGGTTCCAATTTGAATCTTGTTTGGCCCTAGTTTCATGATTTTTGGGATTCTTTGATTCGAGTCGGACTAGGCAAGCATGTGTTATTGCTTATTAAACTGTTTCCTCATGCTTACAGGTGTCCGAAATGCGTTGAATTGAAGCTTCCTCGTGAAGGAGCTTCTTTCTGGTAGGTCTCTCTAACCTTTTTGATTGGCGAGTCTTATGAACTTCTTCATGACGACTTCATTTTCAAAGTTTCTTTTATTTTCTTTAATTCTAACAGCACTCAAGACTGTTTCAAGGCAGCTTGGAGTTCGCACAAATCAGTACATGTCAAAGCTCAGCTGTCTTCAATTGCGAAATCCATTCCCGGTGATCAGAATTCTGATATAATTTCTCAAGGTTGGCTGTATTGCGTGAGGAAAGGGCAGGCTAGAACACCTAAGCTTCCACACTTTGATTGGACAGGGTTTGTAACCAAGAGTTCCCAGTGTTATTCTTTTCATGTCAGTCAGGGATATAAATCAAATCATTGTTGATTAGATATTGCGTAATTTTGTGGTGTTGTTAGTTTCTTGCCGATTTTGGATTTCTTATGACTTTTTTTTTTTTTGCGTTGTGTAGGCCCCTAAAGCAATATCCCATTTCTACCAAGCGTGTTGTGCCTGCTGAGATTGATAAACCTGACTGGGCAATTGATGTAATTCCCTCTCATTTTGTGATTTGGCTTTATTTTTCTGCTGCATTAGTACTCTACTACTAGCAAAGTTGAACCTTATTCAGTTTGATTTTGATAGTGGTCTAATCATTTAGCTAAGATTGGCTTAGTCTCTAGACTTGCACATGAGCTGTTATATAACAGTTTTCTGTGCTATGTCTGTGTAGATCTAAATTGTCTTGCAAGGAGTTGATAGTTTCTAATCATTCCCTGTTATAAGCTGCTAACAAATTTCCTACCCTTTTTCACATCCAGGGGACTCCCAAAATTGAACCAAATAGTGATCTGCAACATGTTGTTGAGGTCAGTGATGCTATGGTACATTAGGTTTTGTTCATTCAGTTGTCTTGAATCCAGAACCATGAACACAAATTTTGTATCTCATTGATGTATATTTTTTTTGGTTTCATTTGATACTCATCTTTATGGCTAACAACTAACAAGGTTTTATACTTGCATTGTAGATAAAATCGCCTGAACAAATTCAGAGAATGCGTGAAACCTGTAAAGTTAGTGTTATTTTCTTCCTTCCCTTTAATGCCAATGCTGCATTTGCATTATCTGGTCTCTTTTTCAAGGTTCTCACATGACTGGATTTCGTTATCAGATTGCCAGGGAGGTATTGGATGCAGCGGCTAGGGTGATTCGCCCTGGTGTAACAACTGATGAGATTGATCGAGTGGTTCATGAAGCAACTATTGCAGCAGGTTTGTACCTTATAGTTTTTCTTATCCTTTTGGGAAGTCAGTCACTCAAGTTCATCACAGCAACGTTATAACTATTATTATATAATCTTATGCTCTGGCAGGAGGATATCCATCACCCCTCAACTACTATTTCTTTCCCAAATCTTGCTGCACGTAGGTACTTCTTTTGCATCTACATTATGACCTCTACCATGTTTATCATCTTCTTTCTAAAGTTGTATCTTTTAAATATTCCCTTTCAGATCTGTTAATGAAGTAATTTGTCATGGAATTCCAGACGCCAGGTATGCTTACATTCTGGAAATTTTTATACCTCTGAGCATCTCTGACAAAATAGCTACAAAGATCCAGGAAATTTAACGCTAATTACTTGTTTTGCTTTAATTGCTTCAGGAAACTAGAAGATGGTGATATAGTTAACGTTGATGTAACTGTCTATTATAAAGGTTGCCACGGTAAGTTATCTCCTGAAGAAAATTGATTATTTGTGGTGATTTTGTAACCTATAAAGATATCCTGTCTCACAGCATGATTTATGGGTAGGTGACCTTAATGAGACATACTTTGTTGGGAATGTTGACGAAGCATCACAGCAACTAGTTAAGTGCACATACGAGTGCTTGGAAAAAGCCATAGCAATTGGTAGGTCCTAAGCTTCACCTGTTCTTAACTTTTATGTTTCGAGTGTTATCTACATTAAATATTGAGAAAAGATTGTTGAGAGTTTCTATGGTTATCTTTCTTTTTCTCTTTCAGTGAAACCTGGAGTCAGATTTCGTGAAATTGGAGAGACAGTCAACCGCCATGCTACAATGTCTGGGTTATCAGTGGTAAAGTCTAGTTTTCTGTCTGTTTGTCTACCAATCATCACAGGATCTGTTTGTATAAACCTTTGTCTTGATAAAAACTTACTTGTGGTGGTTAAACAGGTGAGATCCTATTGTGGTCATGGTATTGGGGATCTCTTCCATTGCGCCCCAAACATTCCACACTATGCAAGTATCCTTTGTGACTTGGTTCAAGATTGCAGATATATGTTGTTGTCTTGTTAGTCTATCCCACTGTAAATGTCCTTAACCCCAAAATCAGGAAACAAAGCAGTTGGAGTGATGAAAGCAGGTCAGACTTTCACAATCGAGCCAATGATCAACGCAGGTGAGTTTTTTTTTTTCACTGGCTAAATGTTTAGAATTTTTCGCCTTCATTTAAAGCATAAGGACACTGTCATGGTAGGGTCGTGGCGGGATCGTACATGGCCTGATGGATGGACCGCAGTTACTGCAGATGGGAAACGCAGTGCTCAGTTTGAGCATACTCTCTTGGTAAAAAACCTGTTTACAAAAAGATATAGTTTTAGTAGTAATTAAATGTTACTGTGCATTTTTTGCAGGTAACGGAGACAGGTGTTGAGGTTTTAACGGCGAGGCTTCCTTCATCGCCGGATGTATACCCTTGGCTTAACAAGTGATTTAACTGTGTGGTTATGTTTGTTTTACTCTTTTCCCTTTTTGTGATTCATCGGTTTTGATTCCTAAACTTTTGGAATAATAGTGTCATCTTTTTTCACTTTTGTTGCTGTTACCTTGTTGTATTTTTTTATGCAGAAAAAAAACTAAATCCAGGAAAAAAAAGATTTGAAATAAAACTAGTTTGGAAGTCGCTGGGCTTTGATACACACACAGAGAGTGATGCAAACGGCGTTACAGAGCATTGGATCCTTTTTCTCACTATTACGGCCCAATTGAGGCTCGAATTTGTCCCCAGTTAGCCCATACTTAGGCCCGAATTAACCCCCAGTAAGCCCATAAAAAACCCATTTTAAACCCACATTAGGTCTATATAGGACCTATATTAAGCCCATATTAAACTCATAATAGGCCCATATGAAACCTATATTAAACCCATATAAAGCCTATATTAGGCCCATAATAAAATCGGTTCAGAGGCCCATGAGACTCGACGAAATTAAATAAGAGCAGAGGTCTATTACGGCCCAATTCAGGCCCTAATTTGCCCTCCCCAGTTAGCCCATATTTAGGCTCGAATTAGCCCCCAGTAAACCCATATTTAGGCCCATAATATATCCATATTATGTCCATAATAAGCGCATATTAAGCCCATAATAGGCCTATATTAAACTCATATTTAACCCATATTAGGCTTATACTAGGCCCATATTAAAATCGGTTCAGATCCATGTAGGCCCATTCATTCTTGTTTCCTTACAGGGGGGGCTTACTGAAAATAGAATTATAACAAGGAAGAAAAAGTAGCACAACAACAAAGTGGGAAACCTTGAAGACAGAATCCATCATTCAATGACCTTCACACCTGAAACATAAACTCGGCTCTGAATCACACTTCCACCAATCCAAAACCCAGGCATGACCATAAGACCTACTCTTGGGTTCTCTTCTTTTTCATCCATTACTATATTCTTCACAACACTTTCCATGTATGAATCAGAGAACTCACTACCCTTTTTCACTTGGAAGATCTTTGCGGCTGGATCAAACGAGTAAGCCAGCCTGTGCAAGATCCATATCGACTTTGCCAGTTTCAAGAAGGCCTGGTAAAACGCAGTCCTCGGGTGCCCACCTCCTGTCACGTAGTCACGCTGGTCTAGATTTCCAAAGAACGAAGCTTCCATCTTTGGGTGGATCAAGATGAGATACTTGCTCCTGCAGAATTTAACAAAATTGGAATCCGGGTTTGTCCCTAGAGCATCTAGTGGATCCATGTCCTTGAGAGCAAGAAATTGGCGGAAGAAGGCCTCCGTGTCATCGCCCGTTGCACTCTCTGAGTTTACTGAGAAATTCTTCTGCTGAAACCCGCTGAACATCCTTTGGCATATGTATGATTCAAATGCATATTTCTTGTGTGGCCTCTTGGCGTAAACAACATCAGGCTCAATGGAATTGGCTGCAGAGTCAAGATCCCATCCCGCAGCTTTCATCATGTTGATTAGCGGCTTGGAGAAATCATGCACGGCTTTAGAAGCAGCTTCGTAAGTAGATATGAAGAGTTCAGTGGTTAAGTCAGGAAATTGCAAATTGCCATCTCCACCAGAAGCTTCGTTTGTTGACATTCCCCTCAACTTAAGATTCTTCTCGAGCTTAAGCCGTTTCTGGTTTGCTTCTTCGATCTTCTGCAGCATCTGCGTGATCTCAGAATCCTTGTTCTGAATCTCAGACTGAAATTTCTTCACCATGACCTCATAAGTCTTCAACAGACTCTGCTGCTCTTGGATCTCTGCAGCTAAACGAGAGTCTTGTGGAGAGACACACACAGGCTTGGGGTTATTCTCTCTGTAAAAATGCTTAAGTTCCGAAAGATTCTTGAGCTCAGAAATCACAACTTTATCAGCTGCCTGAATCTTCTCGGGATCGTAAGGCGTATGAGCACTTTGAAGCTCAATATAAGCCGATTTCAAAGTGGAGATGTTTCCAAATAGATTGGAGATAAGTGCTTCCATAGCTTCCGGATTCTGATTGATAGATTCTTCCATTGGTTGAGGATGGACCTTGTGGTTGTTGTTGCTCTCGCGGAGTTGGGTTTCTTTCAACCCACTAGGTAGCATACTTGAAACCACCAAACAAAATGGATTCTGCTAAACTCTCTAATTCAGGGAAACAATACTACCACCAAATGCCTCCTGCAAAAGCAAAATGGTTTTTTTTTGGTCTCAGAATCAAACTTGTGGAACAGAAGACTCAATTTGAAAAAGACCAGAAAACAAAAGTAGTTCACATAAGAAATCTTTCTGCTACAAGATTTTCTTGTTTGCAGATCTCGAAGCGAATCATCATTTCGATATAAAATCTGGCATCTGGATATCTAGACTAAGAAACTATCGGAAATGTGAAAAACATCAAACCCTAAAGATCTTTCTACAGTGTTAATTTCCAGAATTTTTTTGGGAACTTTCCAAATTAGGTTTGGGATTAGACAAAGAACTGGTATTCATCTGAATCTAGATAAGAAGATCGAAAACAAAAGAGATCACCTGGATCAGCTTTCACGCCAAATCAGTAGAGGAAAACGAAACATCAAGCTCTCGGCCGGATCCTTCGCCGGAGATTTAGCCGGAGGTGAAGGAAATACAGAAAAAGGAATGCTTTGGTAGGAAGTGAACAACAAAAGAAAACGAGATGGTGAAGCACATTATTTCTACTTGCTTGAACCTCTAAACCAGGCAGAGGGTTCCGAATCCGAAGTTCGGTTGTTCATTTTGGTACAGTATTTTCAATTTTTCATATGATATAGACATTAAAAATTAACCGCATATCAGTCGGTTTGATATGGTTCCAATTTCGGTTCGATTCGGATTAAACCGGATTGAGCACTTCTCCGACTCGACGCTGTACTCTTCGTCTCAGCCTGAGTTTCTGTTGCTCATTATCGGTCGGTGAGATGGTTCGCCTGTTTCTTTCACTCTCTCCGGCGATTTCCCGATTGAATATTTATCCTGGACTTTCTTTTCTCGCGACGTCTCCTTCTCTCAGATTACAAAGACACCACAAGCATAAGCTTAAAACCAAAACCCCGACTATCTCGCTAATCTCTCCTTCATCTCCATCCAATTTTCCCAGGACGCGCTCTTATTCTACCGGAAAAAGAATGTCCTCCTTACCCAAAATCGAAAATTCGAAGTTTGATGATAGTTTGGTTGTTCTGGGCATTGAAACGAGCTGCGACGACACTGCCGCTGCTGTCGTAAGCCCATTTAATCACATTTGCTCTATTATTCTCATTGTTGTTTACTTACGGGAGCTTATTAGTTCACTGATCTTTGCTGATATTGGAGTTTTTGGTTTTTTAGGTGAGAGGGAATGGTGAAATTCTTAGTCAAGTAATTTCTTCTCAGGTAAAGATCGTTTCTTTGCTTTACCTCGGCAATTTCCGTGTTTTTTTCTCTCTCAGTTTCTGATGAGCTGAGAGATTCTTTGGCGTGCCTTTGATGTTTACAAAACTCTACTAATCACTCAATTGAAGACATTGTTTTCTCTAAAGCCTTCACTTTCTTTTACTCTCTTTGGAATTTTGGATTCACAATCTCTCTGAAAATAAAATCTTATAATCCGTCAAGTTTTCACCTGTTCTGATCTCGAAATTGGCGACATTAAGGCAGAACTGCTTGCTCAATATGGAGGCGTTGCTCCTAAACAGGCTGAAGAAGCACACTCTCGGGTCATCGATAAGGTAATATAGACTTTTTCCTCTTTACAAAGCATTGCAATCCTAGACTCAATACCTCCAGCTACTTCCTTTTTCCCTGAGATGTGCATAGGTTTAGGCCTTGGGGTTTTTATGCTGAATGGCAGACAAAAATGTGTATTCATCGGTTTCAGGTTGTGCAAGACGCACTTGATAGTGCCAATTTAACCGAGAAGGATCTCTCTGCTGTTGCTGTTACCATTGGACCTGGTTTGGGCCTCTGTCTACGCGGTAAGTTAGAGAAATATGTCTTCACTCTTGTACTTCAGAATAATAACTGTCGTTAGAAAATTAAGATGTGTTTTTTTCTTTGAGTGATGCAGTTGGTGTGCAGAAGGCTCGAAGAGTTGCTGGTAGCTTCAATCTACCAATCGTCGGGGTGCATCACATGGAGGCTCATGCTCTTGTGGCGAGGTATTGCTTAATGTGCTCGCTTTATGTGTTTACTTCAAATTTGAGATTTTGGAATTGCTCATCAGCTTTTGATTTGTCTATGTAGATTAGTGGAACGTGAATTAAGTTTTCCTTTCATGGCATTGCTTATATCAGGTATTGCTTTAATGGTTTTTTAGGGGCTTTAGGTTTCTATGAAAAACAATGCTGCATTTTTCCTGTGTAGGAGGGCACAATCTTCTAGTTCTAGCTCATAAGCTTGGTCAGTACACACAACTTGGGACTACAATCGATGATGCAATAGGCGAGGCATTTGACAAGACAGCAAAATGGCTCGGCCTTGATATGCGCAGAAGTGGTGGACCAGCTGTTGAAGAACTTGCTCTGGAGGGTGATGCAAAATCTGTCAAGTTTAATGTAAGTGAATCTAGTTTGCTCATTGGTTAGACTTCTTTTTCTTGTTCTACTCATTGTCCTCATCATTTAGCTGTGTTTCTACAAATGCCCCCGATGGAACCATAGTTATGTTCTTACCTTGTGTATCAGGTTCCAATGAAACATCATAAAGATTGCAACTTTTCTTATGCTGGTTTGAAGACACAAGTGAGGCTAGCCATTGAAGCCAAAGAAATGTAAACGTTTAAGATAGTTGATCTTAAAATCAGCTTCTAAAGTTATTTATCTGAGTTATGTCGCATATCACGAAGCTTTGTGTTAAAGAAATAATGGTCTTATGCTGGATTTGCAGTGATGCTAGATGTCCAGTCTCTTCTGCGACAAACGAAGACAGAAAAAAACGAGCTGATATAGCTGCTTCGTTCCAGGTAGAAATCAAATGGTCTTAAACTGCAAAATCTCACAAATCACAACGGTTTTGTTCTAATCATGTTCGGTTTAAATAAACCAGCGAGTAGCTGTCTTGCATCTGGAGGAAAAGTGTGAGCGAGCAATAGACTGGGCACTAAAACTTGAGCCTTCTATAAAACATATGGTGAGACTTGAGGAAAAAATTAAACCTCTGTTTTGCTTGACAATACGCTTCTCGACTAATATCGATAAATCTTCAGGTAGTCTCAGGTGGCGTTGCTTCAAACAAGCATGTACGACTTCGACTCAATAACATTGTCGAAAACAAGAACCTGAAACTTGTTTGCCCTCCTCCTAGCCTTTGCACAGACAATGGTAAATAGAGTTTGTGATTATCCTGCTGATCAAATTAGATATACAGAGAATAGAAATTAACAACTCAGTGACCTCTCCAGGAGTAATGGTGGCTTGGACTGGCCTCGAGCATTTTCGTGTAGGAAGATTCGATCCACCTCCACCTGCAATTGAACCTGTTGATTTCGTGGTACGTTCTTTGAACAAAGCTCGATACTTTTAAAGATTCTATTGTTTGAAAAGATGAAAATATTCTAACTTTCTGATTGATGTTTTGTGGGTTATGCATTTAGTATGATCTTCGACCGAGGTGGCCTCTTGGAGAGGAGTACGCAGAAGGAAGAAGCGAAGCTCGTTCTTTGAGAACTGCGCGGATTCACCCGTCACTTACTTCAATCATCAGAGCAGATTCTATTCAACAACAAACACAAACGTAGAAGAGAGATTGTCTCCTGCAGCTAAAATAAACCAGAGATCCAAATCTTTAGCTTCCTTTGTTTCTCAATGTAGTCTTTCCACTGAGGAACAAACGTTTTTTTCCGGTTAATTATTAAATCAATTTTGTTAACCCAGTGATTTACCTTCATATCCGGTTAACCTAAATCGGGTCCGGTTTTATTTTACTTTTTTTTTGTTTCTTTTATTAATGGCGCCAACACTCACTGGATCAGCGAAAATCGCCGGCGATTGAAGAAACTTCACTCGCGACTACAGTCATGGAGACATCGATGCTACCGTTATCGTCTTCGATTAGAGGCAAGCTGATATCGGCTGGTTATACTTGTCTGTCTTCGATATCTTCTGTCTCTTCCACTGATCTCGCTCGAGGTGAATTTCTGCTTTACCCTAATCTTACACACAAGATTAGAACTGTTGTTCGTGTAGGGGTTTTTGGGTCAAACTTGTAATATCTTGAATCGTTTGATGATTACTGTCTCCGAAATCGATCACTCGTGGGTTAACGTTTAAGGTTTTATCTCCTTTTCATAAACTCTTTAAGTACAAAGAGAAGGGTTATCTCTCGTATAATTCTCTTTCTTTTTTTTGAGGAAAAAATCTGTAATCTTTGTCTTCCTCCGTGTGTGGGCAGATGTAAATATCACACAAGTCGAAGCATTGGAGATTTTGAAGCTGGCAAATCAAATCTCTGGATCCAATTCTTGCAATGGAAGCCGTTCTCTCATAAATGGTAACTTGATGAACTTCCCGGAGCTCTGTTGGGTTTTGCTTCTTATGTGATTCACTGAAGGATTCTCTTTTTGAAATTTTTTACTAAGGAGCAACGAATGCTTGGGATATGCTTCAGGAGGAGGAATCTTTGCCACGCATTACTACATCTTGTTCCGATCTTGATAACATCTTGGGCGGTGGAATAAGCTGTAGAGATGTTACAGAGATTGGTAAGCCATCTCCATTTTTTCTTTCTCTGGTCCAATTTGGCAGCAACAAGTGATTTAATCTTTGCTTGTTTTCTGCAGGTGGGGTACCGGGTATTGGCAAGACTCAGATTGGGTAAAATCCGCTTCATCGGTTTTCTCTGCTTTCTAATCGGGCTTTATTCGTCGGTTAACTTCCAATTTGATTTCAGGATCCAGCTCTCTGTGAATGTTCAGATTCCTCGTGAGTTTGGTGGTCTTGGAGGGAAAGCGATATATATCGGTATGTTTCTTTAGGAAATGACTTTGGTTGATCACTTTTTTAAGTCTTGATACCTGCAATTCCCATGTTCTGTATGTTACAGATACAGAAGGTAGCTTCATGGTGGAGCGTGCTTTACAGATAGCAGAAGCTTGTGTAGAGGACATGGAAGAATACACAGGATACATGCATAAACATTTTAAAGCAAATCAAGTACAAATGAAACCCAAAGATATCTTAGAGAACATATTCTACTTCCGTGTCTGCAGTTACACCGAGCAAATCGCATTGGTCAATCATCTTGACAAGTTCATCTCTGAAAATAAAGATGTAGGTATAAGAATTACAAGTTCATCCCTGAAATACATTGTTCTCACTGCTACAAGAATATTAAAACACAGTTTGACCATCACTAAGAAGACTCTTTTATCTTTTATAATTGCAGGTTAAAGTTGTAATCGTAGACAGTATCACGTTTCATTTCCGTCAGGACTTTGATGACTTAGCTCAAAGGACACGAGTGCTAAGTGAAATGGCTTTAAAATTTATGAAGCTTGCCAAAAAGTTCTCACTTGCGGTGAGCATTTATCTGATTCACAACACTTCCTTGAATTAAACCGGATTAATTCCATGATCAGTTGCACAATTAACTCTGATACTTCAATCTCAGGTTGTGTTATTAAACCAGGTGACCACAAAGTACACTGAAGGCTCGTTTCAATTAGCTCTTGCGTTAGGTGACCAAACTCAAATCATACCATCTCTATTTGCTATTATCATCATCATCCATTTGTTATGATGATTCTTAATGTTTCAACTTCTGATGTTTCAGGCGATAGCTGGTCTCATTCGTGCACCAACCGAGTCATTCTGTATTGGAACGGTGACGAACGTTATGCGCATATCGATAAATCCCCTTCACTTCCTTCAGCTTCCGCTTCATACAATGTAACTAGTAGAGGTCTGAGAAACTCCTCCTCAAGCAGCAAGCGAGTCAAGATGATGTAAAGACATAGCATGACAACACAAAGCACATGAGTAAGCTATATCCGGTTTAGTTTTGAACAGACTGGTTGGTCAATATTGAAACCGGGAGAAGAGTTGGTGGATAGTGACTAATTTTTTTCTTAAATCTAAAGCAATTATGTTCTACACCAACCCTTGCCATGACCATGCCTTTTTGCTTTACACACCAACTCATGCTGCATCGATCTTATTGACTTTTAAAATTAATTTTTTTTTAATATGGCGGAAAAATCCAACCAGTGGTTGAAAATAATAAAAAATTACGGTCGATAAATTGTGAAAGGCGTAGAGGATCACCGAACTTTTTAAACGCAGTTAACCGTCAAGATTGTGTGCTTTCTAAATCCAACGGTCATATTTTCTTTAGCTTGATTTGTTCTTTACTGAAGACGAGGAGTTGGCGAGATCTGATTGGTTGCTCACAATCTCTCTCTCTCTCTCTCTCTTTTAAAATAAGTTGCAGAGAAGCTTTCTCCTACATTTCTTCATTAGTCTCTTTCTCACTCTCTCTCAATTAACCAGAGAGCATCCATGGCTTCTACTTCTTCTCTAGCGCTCTCTCAAGCTCTCCTTACCCGGGCCATTTCTCACAATGGCTCTGACAAGTGCCTCTCTATGCCAGCTTTCTCTGGTCTCAAATCCACTTCCCCACGCGCCACCTCTTCCCGTCGACGCAGCGCCTCCACGAGCAGTCACTCACTCCGCCCTATCGTTCGTGCCTCCGCCGTAGAGACGATCGAGCCAACCACTGATTCGTCCCTGGTTGATAAATCGGTCAATACGATCAGGTTTCTGGCGGTCGATGCGGTTGAGAAGGCGAAATCGGGTCATCCGGGTCTTCCTATGGGTTGTGCTCCGATGTCTCACATTTTGTACGATGAGGTCATGAGGTATAACCCGAAGAACCCTTACTGGTTTAACCGTGATCGCTTCGTTCTCTCCGCTGGACATGGATGCATGTTGCATTACGCTTTGCTTCACCTCGCTGGCTACGATAGCGTCAGGGTTTGTGATCTCTTACTCTGCTTTTATTCGCTGCTAAAAGTTTCTCTCTTTAGATTATTGAAATTACAAGACTCGATTCATAGACTTTACTGTTATCCTGTGCTCATTTGGTGATTTAGAGTGAGTTTAGGATTGCAGAACAAAACTACGATTGCTGAAACAGTGTTGAATCGTTTATTAGGAGGAAGATTTGAAGAGCTTCCGTCAATGGGGAAGTAAGACGCCAGGACACCCTGAGAATTTCGAGACTCCTGGTGTTGAAGTCACTACTGGTTAGTTTTTTTCAGTTCATGTAAATTACAGAAGCTTCTCTTCTTTGTCAATCTTTGTAATAGCATTGTTTGGTTTTGCCAACATGCAGGCCCTCTTGGACAAGGTATTGCAAATGCTGTTGGTTTAGCTCTTGCTGAGAAGCATTTGGCTGCTAGATTCAACAAACCTGACAATGAAATTGTCGACCACTACACGTAGGCTTTAAATCCTTTCACTCAATTTCTGGTTATCTTTCTTGGTTTGTGTTTGATTCTGATGTTGGAAAATGCTGTTTTGGATTAGATACTCGATTCTTGGAGATGGTTGTCAGATGGAAGGGATTTCAAATGAAGTTTGCTCTCTGGCTGGCCACTGGGGACTTGGAAAGCTCATTGCTTTCTACGATGACAATCACATTTCCATTGACGGAGACACAGACATCGCATTTACTGAGAATGTGGACAAGCGTTTTGAAGCTCTTGGATGGCATGTTATTTGGGTAAAGAATGGAAACTCTGGATATGATGAGATCCGTGCTGCCATTAAGGAAGCTAAGGCTGTAACAGACAAGCCCACTTTAATTAAGGTATCTGCACAATTTTGTTAGCCATTAAGCAAAGTTTGATTTCAAGGCCCTTGGTATTCACTGTTTTCTGGCATGGTTTAGGTCACTACTACAATTGGCTATGGATCTCCCAACAAGGCAAACTCATACAGTGTCCATGGGGCTGCCCTTGGGGAGAAGGAAGTTGAGGCTACCAGAAATAACCTTGGATGGCCATATGAGCCGTTCCAGGTACCTGAGGATGTCAAAAGGTAAGTGGAACCTGACTACACTTCTGTTTATGTTATTGTTCTGGGAACCTGCTTTGGTAGTTTACTATAATTCTTAAATATTCTAGCCATTGGAGCCGTCACACGCCCGAAGGCGCTGCTCTTGAAGCTGATTGGAATGCCAAGTTTGCAGCTTATGAGAAGAAGTATCCAGAGGAAGCGGCAGAGTTTAAATCTATCATTTCAGGTGAATTGCCTGCTGGTTGGGAGAAGGCACTTCCTGTAAGTAGAACTTACTGGTAATTTATAACTTTTTAATCGGTATTTTCAGATGGCTATTATTTACCGCAACTTTTATGTTTTCAGACATATACACCAGAGTCTCCAGGTGATGCCACCAGAAACCTGTCTCAGCAATGTCTTAACGCCCTTGCGAAAGCTGTGCCCGGTTTCCTTGGCGGGAGTGCTGACCTTGCATCTTCCAACATGACTCTGCTTAAAGCATTTGGCAACTTCCAAAAAGCCACACCTGAAGAACGAAACCTTAGATTTGGTGTTAGGGAACACGGTATGGGAGCTATCTGCAACGGTATTGCCCTTCACAGCCCCGGTTTTATCCCTTACTGCGCAACTTTCTTTGTGTTTACTGACTACATGAGAGCTGCAATGAGGATCTCGGCTTTATCTGAAGCTGGTGTTATATACGTTATGACCCATGACTCCATTGGTCTCGGAGAAGATGGACCAACCCACCAACCTGTCGAACACTTATCCAGTTTCCGTGCCATGCCCAATATTATGATGTTCCGTCCTGCTGATGGGAACGAAACAGCCGGTGCATACAAAATCGCTGTCACTAAACGTAAGACACCTTCTGTCTTAGCCTTATCTAGACAAAAGCTGCCTCAACTTCCAGGAACATCCATTGAAAGCGTCGAGAAAGGTGGATACACCATTTCTGATAACTCAACAGGTAACAAACCCGATGTGATCTTGATTGGGACTGGATCAGAGCTAGAGATTGCTGCTCAAGCTGCAGAGGAGCTAAGGAAAGAAGGCAAAACTGTGAGAGTTGTTTCTTTTGTATGTTGGGAACTGTTTGACGAGCAATCAGATGCATACAAGGAAAGTGTGTTGCCATCTGATGTATCAGCTAGAGTTAGTATCGAAGCTGGATCGACTTTTGGATGGGGAAAGATTGTAGGTGGAAAAGGGAAATCGATTGGAATTGATTCGTTTGGCGCAAGTGCACCAGCAGGGAAGCTTTATAAGGAGTTTGGTATCACCATTGAAGCTGTGGTTGAAGCAGCTAAGTCGCTTATCTAAAGAGTATCTTCAGGTACTGAGGTTTGGATTTGAAGCAAGAGACGTTTACATTATCCTCTTTGTCCCAGTTAAAAAAAAAAAAAAGGCAAAAGATAACAAAGAAAAAAGATATTTTGTTTTCTTGTATTAACAGAGATTTGGTTTTTGTAACAACTATGTTGTACTACTTTTATGCATGAATTTTTTTTTCCCCGTAAGAACATGTGATCCATGTTAACTGCAAGTGCAATGCAATGGAAACTGAAATTTACAATTAGGTCTGAGTATTTATGCATCTTTGAATAACATATTTCTATTTTTAGTATTCAGTAAAAAACATTTAGTTTAGATTTCTCCATAAGTCACAGTAAGTTATATACTTGATAATTTATGAAACTGGGATTACTGAGGCTTGTTTAAAGACTATAGTCCATCTCAAATTGGGACCTACCTTTATGGTTGTCAAAAATTTCCATAATGCGATCTAAATATCCATAGCCAATAGGAAAGCCTATACGTTGTTGTCCCAAAGAGACATGGGAAGCTTTTTGAAAACAAAGAACTTGGGAGATTATCCCAAAAAGCATATTCCTTTTTCACGAGTCTTTCATGGGCCTTTTTTGTTACCTCCTTTGAGGCCCATTTCAATAGCAGGAGCTCTCTCTCTCTCTCACCTACCAAAATCAAACTTCAAACTTGCTTTCTGGCATAGCTGACGTGGAGAAATACTTAGTACATGGCAGATTCTTATTGGGTATTAGAAAATGCTCACACCATACCTGAATCGTAGAGTTGGGTTGGTGAAGGATTTGATGGATGCCTCTCTCTCCTCACCAACTCCCCCCAAACTCCCCTCAAAAGTGTTATATTTGTGAAGCCGCCAATACATCGAAGAAGACGAACAACTTTTGAGATTTCTTTTTTGTAATTTGATTAGACGAACAACCTTTTGAGATTTTGGGTAATTGGAGGAAGGCACAGTTGGTAGGTGAGTTGAAAGATCAAACTTCTCAACAATCTGAATTTTCCTTCACAGTTTCAGAAAAACCCCCATTTTCGATTGCTTCAATCGAAATTCTCCAATGGCGCAAGCTAGCAGAATCTGCCATGGCGTGCAGAACCCATGTGTTATCTCCAATCTCTCGAAATCCAACCAAATCAAATCGCCGTTATCCGTCTCGCTGAAGACGCAGCTGCCTCGAGCTTATCCGATTTCTTCGTGGGGGTTGAAGAAGAGTGGGATGATGCTAAATGGTTCTCGAATTCGTCCGCTGAGGGTTCTGGCTTCTGTTTCCACGGCGGAGAAAGCGTCGGAGATTGTGCTTCAACCCATTAAAGAAATCTCGGGTCTGATTAAGCTACCGGGATCCAAGTCTCTGTCCAATCGGATTCTGCTTCTTGCCGCTCTCTCTGAGGTATATCGCTCGACTTCATCGTTTTCTTCTTTCTCTGTTAGCTAGCGTTACTGTTCCAGCTTGAGATTGAAGTAGATTTTCCCATTTTGCTGTGCTTTGATAGGGAACTACCGTGGTAGACAATTTGTTGAACAGTGATGACATCAATTACATGCTTGATGCGTTGAAGAAGTTAGGGCTAAATGTGGAACGTGACAGTGAAAACAACCGTGCAATAGTTGAAGGATGTGGCGGGATATTCCCAGCTTCCATAGATTCAAAGAGTGATATCGAACTTTACCTCGGAAATGCAGGAACAGCCATGCGTCCACTTACCGCTGCAGTTACTGCTGCAGGTGGTAACGCAAGGTAGATTAAAGGAGATTTTGCTTCTTAGTTTTGGTATCTCAAGAATCGTATCTTGTGTTGATGCTTTTAGTTTCCTTTCGGGTTTATAAACAGTTATGTGCTCGATGGGGTGCCTCGAATGAGAGAAAGACCTATAGGGGATTTGGTTGTTGGGCTTAAGCAGCTTGGTGCAGATGTTGAATGTACTCTTGGAACTAACTGCCCTCCTGTTCGTGTGAACGCTGGTGGTGGCCTTCCCGGTGGAAAGGTGAGATCTTGCAAATTGATTTGTAGGGATTAGTTTTCTTTCTCGATTACCTTTATCTTTGTATGGTTTCTTGATTGACACATTGGACACGTTTTGCATTTGCAGGTGAAGCTTTCTGGTTCAATCAGTAGTCAATACTTGACTGCTCTGCTCATGGCAGCTCCATTAGCTCTTGGAGACGTCGAGATTGAGATCGTCGATAAATTGATTTCTGTTCCGTATGTTGAAATGACATTGAAGTTGATGGAACGTTTCGGTGTTAGTGCCGAGCATAGTAATAGCTGGGATCGTTTCTTTGTCAAGGGTGGTCAGAAATACAAGTAAGAGAGATTTCTTCTTCATTTGCTGAAATCACATACCTTAGATTGAGAAAGAATGACCAACCAAATGGCAAAATTGATTCAGGTCGCCAGGTAATGCTTACGTAGAAGGCGATGCTTCTAGTGCTAGTTATTTCTTGGCTGGTGCTGCCATTACCGGTGAAACTGTCACTGTTGAAGGTTGTGGAACCACCAGCTTGCAGGTAATTTCTTATTGCTGAGTCATCAAAGAGGATACTAGGTTTATTATGTAAATTGATCAGCTCAAATTTTTTTCTTGACAAATTTATGTAACATAGAATCTAAGAGTAATTTTGTATGATGAATCTAAAGGGAGATGTGAAATTCGCCGAGGTTCTTGAGAAAATGGGATGTAAAGTGTCCTGGACAGAGAACAGTGTGACTGTGACTGGACCATCTAGAGATGCTTTCGGAATGAGACACTTGAGCGCTGTTGATGTCAACATGAACAAAATGCCTGATGTAGCCATGACTCTTGCCGTCGTTGCTCTCTTTGCCGATGGTCCAACCACCATTAGAGATGGTAAGCAAACCCTCTCTTTAAGTTAGTGTTTTTCAAGATTTATGGTCACTTAATTCTATTTGGTCAATATAGTGGCTAGCTGGAGAGTAAAGGAGACAGAAAGGATGATTGCCATTTGTACAGAGCTTCGAAAGGTAAGAAATTCTTCTCTCTCGCGCTCTCTCAGTTTATATAATGTTGATTCTAAATGAAATAGCTGCATATATTTTTGCGGTTTATTTTTCAGCTTGGAGCTAGAGTGGAAGAAGGTTCAGATTATTGTGTGATAACTCCACCAGAGAAACTGATACCGGCCGAGATTGATACATATGATGATCATCGAATGGCAATGGCATTCTCTCTTGCAGCTTGTGCTGATGTTCCAGTCACCATCAAAGATCCTGGTTGCACCAGGAAAACTTTCCCTGACTACTTCCAAGTCCTTGAAAGAATCACAAAGCACTAAAACAAAAACTAAACCCATGGTCTTTTCTTATGATCCAAGTTTGATCTTTGTTTCCTCTGTTGCCACTGTAACATTATTAGAAGAGTTATTAAGATTGTTTGCGTGTACCGGAACTAAGTGAGATGCAATCGTTGAATCGGTTTTTGGCTTAATACACTTGTAATTTGGGTTGTTGTGATTAATGGTGGGAAGAAAACCGCAACCCAAAAAACAAAATAAACTGTTTAAACTTTTTTTTTTTTGAAAAAGAAAATTGATGAAACTTTAATACCTAAATTTGTTCGTAGCCCGATTTCTTTAATTATGTTAAATCCGAAAAATTTGTAACCAAAATTGAACTAAAACCGATTTTAATGTAAACGAATCAAACCGGACCTAAACATTGTGATTTCAATTTTTTCATATTGCTTAAACATTGTATTCATACCAAACTATTATCCACACCGAAAACCAAATCGAACCAAACCGAGTAATAAATGGTTTTATTCGGTTTCAGACTTTATAAAACCAAAAAAACTGAACCGACCAAACCCTGAACCAGATTGCGAATCATGTGTTCGGCCAGCCAAGCCCATACTGTCCCAGCCCCTTTTATATTAGCACAACTCAGAACTGACTCTTTAGTTTAAACCCAAGCTTGAAAGATTTAGTATCAGGAACAAAAGGGATTATTAATGTGTTACTCCTGTGTTTTGTCTTGTAATTATAACTGCAATGGGTTGATAGAGACAAGAGAGTAGATCTCAGAGTAGATACATCATCTAAAGGAGGGACAAAGGCATGGGGACATGTTATGCCAATTCATAAAGGGAAACGAGAGGACATGTTCTTGTCTTATGTAATCAAATCTTCACATGGGGTCTTTGAGTGCCATTATATCCTTTATTCACTTGCACCTTTTTGCCTTTTTCTAATATTAAAAAGAAAAAAACATCTTGTGATTTCAACAACTTTTTTTTTTGTGTACGCATTTTTAAATAGTAGGGTTTCACTAAACCATGATTTCAAGTTTCAACCCTATACATAGAAAGTTTTACATCAGGCTTGTACAAGAAGAATGCCATATTTAGAGAATTGTTATTGCACGACTTTATTGGAAATGTATAGTAATTGTTTTAGATCAAAGCACTAAAAAAAATTGAAGGGCCCAAAACATCTCTCACACCATTCGAGAAAAATGTATAAACATAGGATTTAGGGTCATCAACAACCTTTGTTCAAATTTAGGAGGGTCCAGTCTCAATTAGCACCAATCCTCTAAACAAATTTATTAAAAGAAGTTTATACTTTGGTTAAAATTCAAAACTTTGGGATGAGAGGCTTCCCGAAAATCTTGGAATAGTATTCACCAATCAAAATTTCAATCTCTCGTTCAAGACATGACAACGAATCTATGATCTATTGAAGAGTCAAAAACTTTTACAGTCAATTTTTTTGTTGTTTATCAAATATTTTGGAGAAAGATCACTGTTTCTATTTTTTTATTTAAGTCAAACAGATCAAAATACCTGTTTTTGACTCTCTTTCTTCTTCTTTTCGTTGATTTGGATCTCTAAATCTTCAATCCCCATGTTCTAATTTAAAACTCACACTCTCTTTATCACACCCTGTAACCAAGCTTTTGATCCTCGAGGTTATTAATAAAGATAATATTCGTGTTCCTCATTGTGGAGTCATAATAAAGAAAGCTTCTTTAATTTAACCCCTCCAAGAAACCTGAAGATTCTAAGAAGCTGCCATATAAACTAAAAAGAAAAGTAAGAGAGAAGAAGAAGAAGAAGAAGAAGAAGAAGAAGAAAGGTGTTTATAAAAAAACCCAGAAACTACAATTTTCCTTTCACTTTCCCGAGAAAATGTCGCGCCTTGACGACATACCTTCAAGCCCAGGCAAATTCAAGATGGAGAAATCTTCTTACTTCCATCGCCTCAGATTCCAATCGTCTCTCACAAAGTTCGCATTTTTCTCCTTCTTCCTCCTCTGTCTCATCTCCATACTCTTCCTCCGATCTCCACCGTCCGTTAATCCCTCACAATCCGATCCATCTCGCCGCTCACTCCGAACCTCCAGCTACGGAGGACCCGCTTGGGAAAAACGTCTCCGAGCCTCCGCTCGAGTCCGAACCTCAAATAACGGAATCACCGTTTTAGTCACCGGAGCAGCCGGTTTCGTCGGAACACACGTCTCCGCCGCCTTAAAACGCCGCGGCGATGGAGTTATCGGCCTCGACAACTTCAACGATTACTACGATCCATCTCTGAAACGGGCAAGACAAGCTTTACTAGAGAGAAGCGGGATCTTCATCGTAGAAGGAGACATAAACGACGTCGAACTGCTCCGTAAGCTTTTCAAGGTCGTCTCCTTCACTCACGTTATGCATTTAGCTGCTCAAGCTGGAGTAAGGTACGCAATGGAAAACCCGAGCTCGTATGTTCACAGCAACATCGCCGGATTAGTCAATCTCCTCGAGATCTGCAAATCGGCCAATCCGCAACCTGCAATCGTGTGGGCTTCGTCTAGCTCCGTCTATGGACTCAACACGAAAGTCCCATTTTCCGAGAAAGACAAAACAGATCAACCGGCGAGTTTATACGCCGCGACTAAAAAAGCCGGAGAAGAAATCGCTCACACGTATAACCACATCTACGGATTATCCCTCACGGGACTAAGGTTTTTCACGGTGTACGGACCTTGGGGGAGACCAGACATGGCGTATTTCTTCTTCACAAAGGACATTCTAAAAGGGAAATCGATCTCGATTTTCGAATCGGCGAATCACGGCACGGTGGCTAGGGATTTCACTTACATCGACGATATCGTGAAAGGATGTTTAGCGGCGCTTGATACGGCGGAGAAGAGTACAGGAAGCGGAGGGAAAAAGAGAGGTCCGGCGCAATTGAGAGTGTTTAACCTCGGGAACACATCGCCGGTTCCGGTTTCCGATCTGGTGAGTATATTGGAGAAGCAACTGAAAGTGAAGGCGAAGAAGAATGTGATCAAGATGCCACGAAACGGCGACGTTCCGTTCACTCACGCTAATATCAGCTTAGCTCAACGCGAGCTTGGGTATAAACCGACGACGGATTTACAGACCGGTTTAAAGAAGTTCGTGAGATGGTATCTGAGTTATTACGCCGGCGAGAAAAAAGCCGCCGCTAGATGATTGTTTTTGCTCGCTGGTGTTTGATTTCTTCTTTTTTTTGGAGTAATTTTCGGATTGTTGTAACAGAGAACAGACCCATCGGTATCTTATTTAATTGATTAATTTTTTACTTCTCGAGGAAGTAACTGTTGAAGTGATTTGATTTATCTCACGAGGTCAAATTAAAATAACTACAGAGATTCAAGAAATGAAACACAGAGAAACAACAGCAATTCGGAACCATCATTATTCTCAGTTTAGAAATCGTATTTAGTTCTTCCACTACCTAGAACAAGACACAACATATCTGGAATGTTCAAATTAGATTTATAGAAGTTCCATGCCTCTAGCATTAAGCGTTTCCTTGATCCTTTGAAGTGAACAATCTGCGTTTTTTGAAGACTAGTGAGAATATGATGAGTGAATTGGTAATGTTTTTAGGGTCTTGGGGTTTTGAGAGTACCTTGACATCTAATGGCATGCCATGAAACTGACCAGCACCTTCAGGAGGTGTCCAGTTATATAAAGCACATGGTAAAAATAGCACTGAAGCTCCAGCTATTTCTTGTGTGAAAGCTCGTGGCTTTGTAAATCTCTTTGCATCAAATGAAGGATGAGATTTAACAACCCATACCAAAGCCAATTGATCACCAAGCATACGCGAAGCTTTCATATATTTGCTTTTGTAAGCTTTTAGGACTTCTTCAAGAAATATTTTAGCCCTGCATTGGGTCCCATGAAGAAAAAGTCATCATTCATCAATATACCGAATAAGTGAGTATATAAGTGTTTCAGTTGAGAAACAATCAGCTTTTTGCTATCCATCCTGATTCGTATACCAGATTCAGATACCGGTTCCAAACACACAAGTGTTTCTTTAACTGTAAAAGATTTTTGCTTCAATTAAACAAGGAGAGAAAAGGATAAATGCAAACCTTAGCATCCCTTCACGTGTGCCTCTCACTGCTATAAATCCAGAATTCAGCGGTTGATCTTTATTGTTCCTGAATGTGAGTGCCATATGGAAGTTTGGATGCTTGTCAAATATAGTCTCGATGTTATCAACAACAGCTATATCAGAATCAGTGAAGATATAGTGGTTTATTCCACCCTCATTCTTCTCGAGCTTCATCTCAAGAAAGGTCTGCACAACCAAATTTTAACAAGAATCACGCCCAGTGTATTCTCTCTATAACTGAGATACTTCACTAAACACTATAAAACTATGAACAAACAGAAAAATAGGAGGAATCTTAGAGAAATGGATGCCAAAGATATAGATAGATAACAAAAAGCAACAAATTATTCTACCTAGGTATCAGTGCGATTTGCTCTTACAATGTAAGACCTGATTCTTTGAAGCATCAGGTTTCCCCGTGAATAATCACCCTGAACAGGCTGTACCATCACATTGCTTTGTTGGATGGAGAGATCAGAATCTGGATCAGTTAATACGACAACATTGCTCTTGGGCATAGTCACCTAAGAAACAGATTTTTCAATAGATATCAGTCTACAAGATAAATAGAGCAGACGCAGGAGCTTAAAAACACCAAAAATGGTTAATTTTGGGGAAAAAATAGTATGAAACACAGCAAGTTACCTGAATGAAGTTGGCGAATGCATTTAGAACAGCCATTGACCACTCTGGCTTGCTGTAGGTAACATTACCAACAACAGTAACCATATTTGAGGATTTCACATTATCGAGCGATGTATTATAAACAGTAAACACTGTGACAAAAGAAACACCACTTCCAGCAGCAGACACAAGAGAAATTGAAGTGTGAGTCCTATTGAGAGCCTTCGTGCCTAAACAAATGAGACAATGTACAAACACCGTCACACCAACATACCATTCTAAAATGCCTTGAATGAGATATTTCGAGCAGGTGTAATATTTGTGAAGTAAGAAGACAAGCTAAGTGTATGATGTATCTCATCCAAATTAGACAAAGTCCTGAGATTCACTAAGACGAGATTCTGGCCTCAACTTATACTAATTCCAGGAAAAAAATCGCCCAGATCACTTTCTGGAACACAAAACCAAGCTGGTGAATTCAGATAGGAAAACGAAAATGCTTAATTAACTTCTAAGAAACCAAAATATAGGACTACACGCAAAATCTAACCTCGGCAATGCAATCGATCCGGCAAGCCTTGACCAGCCACAAGACCGAGTACAAGATGATCTAACTTCTTGCTTCGAATGCTTTGCGCTTCACTCCTAGCCGAAGTCGAAGAAAAATCAAGAACTGAGGAGAGATGAGGAAGAATAAAGAGCACAGGAACAAGCAAGAGAAACCGACGCCATCCGCTACACGATCTCATGCTCCGATAATCTCTCCGGGAAACCATTGATCAAATACACAAATTTATCGCCGTCCTTCGTGCTTATTTCTCTCTGCAGTCGCCGATCAACGAAAATAATTTCAGATCGGCGGGGAAGGATTGAATACTGACCGCCTGAAAAGCTATACGACTGATCGAACCGGGACGGTGTTATGACTTATGACCCGAGTACCTAAGTATTGGGCTTTTATTGGGCCTACGGGATTGAAGGTGACGATTAAAGCCCAAATTTATCTAGCGCTTATAAGTCTTTAAAATTCAGGCCAATATGCTATCACCGAATCTTCCCCCTTTCTTCATCTTCCTTAATCCTTTCCTTCCTGTTTCTATCAGACGGATCCAAACTACGTGGCGTTTTACGTGGTATGTTATTGAACGGTGTGTCGTGGAAAGAAAGAAAACGACGCGATGTTCTTCTGTCTTTCTAACGGAAAGTATCTTTCAACTGGTTTACGATTTGGGACCGGTTATCAATTAATCGGTGTGGTTTGCGATTAAACGATTTCTCTCGTCATGGTTTCAATGTACAACACTGGTGTCTGGTCGCTTCTGCGTTTCCTTTGCTCAGTCCAGCAGAAGGTGAGTCGCGTTTTGATTAGCGAGGTCGGTTCGTGAATCGTGATGAGTTCTCTTCCAAAGCAGACTCTGAATCCAAACAAGCATCTCAAAGAACAGTCAAGCTTCTTTCTCTTTCTCTCGTCTTCTCTATGATCTGTATTTTTCAGATTTGTGATATCCTCGTGTATGGGTTTTTGTTGGAATTGACTTGGCAGATTTGTAAGCAATCTGGATGGATCTTCTATTCTGGAAATTGCAGCACTATTGACCATTGTCCCTGTAAGTTTTTTTTTTCTTCTTGCCCATTTCTTCGATTTTGCTCAATTTCTGATGATGACGATTCTTGTTTCAGCTCTTGGTTCTTCTGCGATACTCCATTAGCCTTCACTGTAAATTCGGTTCGTTATCTGATTCTTTCATCTTCCCATTAAACAAATCCCATTCTTCTATATGAACAGAGAGATTCTGGACACAGAACTGCGAAAATTGTCTGCTTTGCGAGAGCAATCACCATTAATTAAAGTCATGTGCATAGTGCTTTTTGGACTCAGTGATGCTCTTTGTTCGATTAGTCTAAGATGTTTCATGTTTGTTATAGATAATAATGGCAAATCCATTTCAACGAAGAAAACCGACGATGAGATTGTTGTTTCCAGAAATTGGAAGGCTTACACTTGTGCCATATCCTTGGATTTCATCTTCATTGTCTTCCCCATGCTCTTGTTTTTCACCGTATGTCCCTTCAAACTCTATTTTCGATTTTCGTCTGTGAGCACATTTTTTACTAGCTGATGTTGTCTTATGATCATCAAAACTGATGAACGGTTATTATTATAGGTTCTATCAGAATGGGTTTATCTTGGGACAGTGCTGTTGTCGTTCTTGTTTCTGATTCTTTCTGTGACTGCCAAAAGGTAGAACTTGTAAGTCATGCAATTTCCCTAATTTTCAAACCAAAACTGTGGTAGTTACGGTTAACTTTCGCCGATGAAGCTTTTAAAACTAAAAATATGATTCCAGATCTTCTTCAGGGTTGCAAAGAGGACAGTCTCTCTCGTTTAGAGCAAGCGTATCTTCTTATAGAGTTGCTCTGGTATACAACACTGCTTAATTTTAATTTATATCCACTCTGCTTTTATCTTCCATTTACTCTGAAGGATTTTCTCGTTGCAGATGCTAATTACATGCTTGTGTATCTTGGCTGTTGACTTCACTATCTTTCCGAGGAGGTACGCCAAGACAGAGACTTACGGCACTAGCTTGGTATGTTTGGAATGTCTAGTCTCATACTTGTCTTCCTTTAGTCCTTTAGGCTCTAAAATAATTTGAGATTTCCCTTCCTATTGTGATTAGTAACTTTGTATTTGTATGTATATTACAACTTGAAATGAAAACAGATGGATCTTGGTGTTGGCTCTTTTGTGTTGGCTAATGCTATAGTGTCTCGGCAAGCTAGAGACGTCTCATCAGGGTGGGTGATCCTCCTTAGCACCCCATTATCCGTTATGAAAAGCTTTGTTACTGGAGCAGCATTATAGATATAAACTTGGTCCAATTTTACTTGCATTGCTTCAGAAATTGGATTACTGGACTTAAGGCAACTGCTCCTCTGCTATTACTCGGGTTTATTCGTTTAGTTACCACTTCGGGTGTGGATTATCAGGTAAAGAAAATCTCCACAATTCCTCTTTAGTATGCCTTGATGCTTCTCGCTTTACATATTCTAACCATTGTTGTTCTTAACTATACGAAGGTCCACGTTACGGAATATGGACTACACTGGAATTTCTTTTTCACACTTGCAGCCATTTCAATTCTCACATCATTTGCTAACATACCAGCCAAGTACTGTGGAATTCTAGGGTTGGCTGTTCTTGCAGGTAAATTCCAGTTTTACTTTCTTTTCTCTCTTAATTACAAGATAGTGAGACCCAACTATCTTCAACCTCCTACGTTGTCAGGGTACCAAACTTGGTTGGTTAGTGGATTGAACACATATTTGCTTTCCGACGAAAGAGGAACTAACATTATCAGCAAAAACAAGGAAGGAGTATTTAGCATTCTTGGTAAGCTTTTGATTTGGTTTATTTACTAGTCTCTTTTGATCCCGTGGCATCTAACTCTCTTTTGATTCAGGTTATTGGGGCATGTACCTTCTCGGCGTTCACTTAGGCTATCGTCTCTTTTACGCAAAACATTCAAATATTCGAAGCACCACGAGCTCAATCGCTAGAGTCTTTCTCGTTTCTCTTATATTATGGTAAAAACAAGCGGTTATAGAACATACTATCTCATTATGATAAGAGACTCATGGGTATATGTTTTGTATGTCTCAGGATAGTGACTATACTTCTTGACAACTATGTCGAGAGGATCTCCCGTCGAACGGTAATGATACTCACTCTCAAAAGCATTATAAGGAACAAAATTGATCGAAATCGCTTTTATCTTCTGCAGTGCAACATGCCTTATGTTACGTGGGTGCTTGCGCAAGATCTTCAGGTCTCTTTAAGCTCAGAATTAATTATAAAGGTGAAGACTTTATCGTTGAGATTATAGGTATGAGACATGATTCGTCTTTATTTCTTTTATGTTCAGGCGCTGGGGATATTTATGCTTTCTAGTTATATACCTATGAGCAAACTCTCATCCCTTGAAGAAGCTATTGACCAGAATCTGTTAGCTACCTTTCTTCTTGTAAGTCTCTTATCGATTGATTTCTCTCGTCTTCACGAATCTTGATTTTCTGTGAACTCATTTCAAAATTTCCAATTTTTCACAGGCAAACGTTTTTACAGGAATTGTGAACCTCGCCGTAGATACCATATTTGCTTCTCCACTCTCTTCCCTTCTGATATTAACCGTGTATGCCTTTGGTTTGTCTGCTATTATCGGAACTATTAATTTCTCCGGTTTCCGGTTAAAGTTCTGGTAAATATTACAACATCTTTGTAAACTCTTTTAAGGGTCGGAACAAGTTTCAGACACTAGTTTTTGGAACACACCTAGTCTTTAATGGCATGTAATTGATTCAGATCTGCTTGTATTGCATATGAACAGAGTGTTGAAATTGGTCAAAGCAAGAAGAATAAGTCTTCCCATAGTTGTCGGAGNNNNTCCCATAGTTGTCGGAGTTAGTGGTTTGTTCTGTTTAGATAATTGCCAAATTGTGTGAACGAGTTAGTGGCATCGCTAGTTTGTAGGAGTTAGTTGTTTCGTGTTATTTGCTTTCATCTCTGTTAAGTCTCCTCTACATAAAGGAGCAAGTTGTAATCGTTTTCTTTTATGAAGTATTAATCAGAAAAACTTTGATCAATTGTCTTTGAGTGTCTTTGAGTGTAACCGATTTCAAGACAGAGAGCTAAACAGTCTTGTGAAGTCTGAATCTTTCATTTTTGCTAGGGACCAAAATTGGAATTGTGCCTGAAAACGTGTATGCTTGTAGGTTTTCATTGTTTTTCCAATATTCTAGTTACTCGTCTAGGATAGGACCGGCGCTACTACAGTTTCACTATTATCCGATTTTCTACGGGTCGGGTCACAATTATCCGCTCCAGATGTCTGGCACGGGTCATAATTAACCTCCATAACTCACCAGAAATTTTTTTTTTTTTTGAACATTTTCATTTAAGCAAAAGTGCTTATTCAAGTTTTACAAATAAGCCAACTTTTGTAATAAACCCATACGAAAATAACCCACATGAACCAAAATCGATGATGGACCATAGCCCATTAATAACCCCCTAAAGCCTAGATAATAAGCCCAAAGAAAAGTTCCCACCAAAAGTCTCGTTAGTATCGCCGTTTCTCTGTAACATGAAACCCTCGATCTAGTTCGATTCAGACCAGAGAAAGCCAAAGCTGCATTGATTCGCTTGCCACCGCAGGATTCTGATTTCTGAAAGATGAGATACGGTTTTTGATTTCTGAAAGATGAGATACGGTTTTTTTTCTGGGTCTTAATTTGTGGAATTTACATATTGCTATGAATCTTATGGAATCGGCTTCTACTTTTGATTGTAGGTGGGTGAGATATCTGTAGGCTACTTATAGAACAGACGAAGCCCGATCTTGCGATTTTTTTAATCAGACGGATCCAAACTACGTGACGTCTACCTGCCTTTTTTATAGAACAGTGTGCCGTTGAAAGATAAAGAACGACGCGATGTTCTCCTGTCTTACTGGGCCGGCAAAGGAAAAGCCCGGTAGACGATGTAGCTTTGAACCGGATTTATGAATTCGGACCGGTGTGATTGGCGATTATCAGCGATTTCGTTCCTCCTGGTTTCAATG
Organism: Kernera saxatilis; assembly: GCA_900406395.1. Classification (NCBI taxonomy): domain Eukaryota; kingdom Viridiplantae; phylum Streptophyta; class Magnoliopsida; order Brassicales; family Brassicaceae; genus Kernera; species Kernera saxatilis. The sequence goes on from OVAY01000631.1 coordinate 28,700, forward strand.
TATAACACTAGTCGGCTTCTGCGTTTCTATCGTCTTCGTCTTCCAACACTGACCTTGAGCAGCTGCATCTTCCCCAAATTTTCTACTGTTTCTGCTTTCATGGATTCTTCGAATCTCAATTCTTCCAGCAAACCTGCGTTCTCTTCCTTCGCTCAATCCAGCAGAAGGTGAGTCAACGTTTTCACCTAACTCGAAAGTCAAACGCCCTCTTGATAAGTGAGGTTTTTGATGGATGTAGCGGAGGTAGAGGGAGAGGAGGTGAGAGAGAGAACGATCGACGGAGACCTCAGGGACGTGGTGGAGTCGGAGCAGGCGGTAAGGATACAATTGATGCGCTTGGAAGACTCTTGTAAGTGCGATCATATCAAATTCGAGATGTTGGGTTTTGTGGAGTATCGTATAGATTAAGCTTAATTTGAATCTCTTTTGATGGATATAATCAGGACGCGAATCTTGAGGCACATGGCTACTGAGCTGAGCTTGAACATGCGAGGTGATGGTTTTGTTAAAGTTGAAGATTTACTTAAGCTGAATTTGAAAACATCCGCAAACATTCAGTTGAAGTCACACACGAGTGATGAAATCAGAGAGGTCGGTTTTCTCTATCATCAGTTGTTTTGGTCGACGAGCATTTCGATTTGTGATTTGTGGTGGGTTTGCGTATGATTTCGTCGAGTGCTGTTAACTTGCAGGCAGTGAGAAGGGACAATAAACAACGTTTTAGCCTCATTGAAGAGAATGGAGAGAGCTTGATTCGCGCAAACCAAGGCCACTCGATCACGGTAAAAGAACTTGACAATATCTTCATTCCTCATCATTCGGTCGTTTTCTCAGGATTTTCTCTTTGATATGTTGTGTTGAAAGTTGAGGCCTTGCCATATCTTTTGAAACCATTGATTTGTCTTACTGTATAACACAGTAGATTTTGTTTCTTCCAGTTTTGATCAATATTCTTTCTAGTTATAGTTTCTGCTTATGCCTTTCTGTGCAGACGGTTGAATCTGAAAAGTTGCTTAAACCAATATTGTCACCGCAAGAAGCTCCAGGTAAAAGCTGTACTAGGATACATACTTTCTGACTTGTGTTCTGTATCGCATTGTTGTTCACACTCATTTGAATTTCTGTAATGGCAGTGTGTGTACATGGAACTTATAGGAAGAATTTGGAATCGATCTTAGCATCTGGGTTAAAGCGTATGAATAGACTGCACATTCACTTCTCTTGTGGCTTGCCAACAGATGGTGATGTGATAAGTGGTAAGATTTTGATCTTGTCGTTGTTCCTGTATAATTAAACATTATGCATATTTATCTGATTCCAAATTGACTTGATTTGGCTTAGGCATGCGAAGGAATGCTAATGTCTTAATCTTCCTCGACATCAAGAAAGCTCTTGAAGGTATTACTTAGTAGAAGAATTCATATTCCCTTAATAATATTGCTATGCCCTTCAGAGGTTCAACATTTCAGTTTCGCTTTTGATCTCTTTCTAGATGGGATTGCATTCTACATTTCAGACAACAAGGTGATTTTGACTGAAGGCATTGATGGTGTAGTCCCTGTCGATTACTTCCAGAAGATCGAATCTTGGCCTGATCGGCAATCCATACCTTTCTGATTCATATAAGCCGACATTAATTTACATGTAAAGCTTAATGTGCATGCAATCAGAATGGCAATAATTGTTACCCCTTTATGGACCTTGAAATTGTAATAATATCTCAATGTCTTCAATGGCACATGACAGTTTATCTGAACTTTCAAGATTATGTTGACTCCGTGTGTGCAGAAACTATCCAACCGATAAAATGCCCTTTTGGTACTTAGAACCAAAAGGAAGAAAGAACACATGAGCAATTCCGACAATGTATCAAACACGTTTGTTCCTTAAAATGATCAAAACCTCATTGTAACTTGACAAAAAAGCAAAAAAAAAGCTAAACGAAAACAGATAAATTTAGTCCAGTGCAGTGCATACAATAGAAGCAGTAGTGTTCTTGAAGTCTTTCAATTAACTCCATGCTCTTAAGCCACAAGAGTGCTGGCTGTAGTAGACTCACTGCAAAAGACGGACAATCAAAAAGTATATCAGAATCTTTACTTACCAAAAGAAAAGAAACAGACAATCCTAAGTATCTTCAAAAAAAAAAACATTTTTGATTTTTCAAGGTTGCAAGTAAAGTTGTACTCACTACTTCCACACTGGAGGAAGCTTCTTGGTCTTCTTGTAATAACGAGCAAGACGGTGGATCCTGCTCTCCACAAGAATCAACCTAAACTTGGAATCCTTGTCTTTCCTGTTCCTCTCCAAGTGCTTGCGGATAGCAACTGCTTTTTTGATCAGGTGGTATAGATCCTCAGGAATCTCAGGAGCAAGACCTTTTTCAACAGAAATAATACAATCAAAGTCTTTAAGTTTCCTACATATGTTCCTACGCATATAGGTAACAGATATGATCAGGGTTAAACACAAACCGTGGGCTTTCAGAATTCGCAAGATCTTGTTTCCGGTAACACTCTTTACCTGAGGGATACCGTGAGAGTCACGAAGAATCACACCAATCTGAGATGGAGTCAAACCCTTCTTTGCAAACTTGCAAATTGACTCGTCAACCTGTTTAATAGCCGATGGAATGATCAGACGAAGTAAAATCAAATAAAATAAATTAATACTTTTCATACAAGCACCAAGGAACCACAATGGAACAAAATTCACTAAAATGAGTTTAAGAATCTTCACAAGTACAGAGTTCAGAAAATAACTCTCCTTCGAAGATATGATAACACCAGACTAACTAATAAAAATTCCAGAGTAAGAAAGCAAACGTTCCAACAAATCCAATAAAACAAATTTCAATTTCAAAGTTCTGGTCTTAATACTAGGAGTAAGATAAGTGAAGTAATTAAGAAACCAGACAACAACAATCGAAAACAGAACTGAAGCTAATGAAGCCTAATATCTCAACACGAACACAACACAATCAAAATCTATGATTTCTGAGAAGTCTTACATCCTGCGCGGTTGTCTTGAGCCAACTCGGGGATGAACGCTTGTACGGCAAAGCAGATGCCGAGATTCCCTTTCTACAGAAGACAAATGAAAAGAAGACGAGATCAAAATATAAAACCAGAAGGATCACATAACAATAACAATGTCCCATGAATCGGAAATCATATACGAAGAAGCGAAGAAGTTGACTAACCCTCTGCTGTGCATACGACCCATGGTGACGATTTAGGGTTTACGGAGCTTCTTCACTGTTTTGCTGAGATCGTTCCTGCTGCGCGTCGAGAGAGAAGATATAGTAAACCCTAGTTTCGTCATCCACATTGTAATCGAGCTACGTGTCAATTTGAAAAAAAAAAAAAAAAAAAAAAACTCAACAATTTGGGCTTTAAGTCTTGTTTGTTATAGTCCATATGAAAACAGAACAAGCCCACTAATACAAAATAAAGCCCATTCTCTCTTTTTCTTTCTTTAACTGGCCGCCCAGCTATACGACGCCGTTTTCGAGTTTTAAGATATATCTGGCGCAATGAGAGATGTTTTTCTTTGCAAGCTTGATCTGAAAGCGTGATCATGCATATGCTTAAAGTTGGATTTCGTCTTTTAAGTTGCAATTATCAATACCTTTAATGTATTATTAGTGTTTGATTATAAAATAAACATATGGGTACAGCATATCAAGAAATCTAATGAGAAGAAAATGAAAAAGAATTAAAAGGTTTAGAGAAACGCAAGAATATAAGAGTGAGAACTGTGAAAGCAAAAGAGAAAACTTGTAAAGATCTGTATTGTCGACGAGATTATTGTTAATTGATTAAAGTGCACATTTGTCTTGGTCACGTGATTTCTTGTAAGCAGTATTCGACCTTTAATTAACTTAGAATGAAAATAAATAAATTATATATATATATAAATATCATTAATTAATCAAATGTATGCTTTTAAAACTTCATACTTCAATCTTGTCTTCGACTTGGTTGGTTTATTGTGGTCTCCAATGAAACTCGAATTCTGTGATGTAAACATATCATATCATATCATTTTAAAACTTTTTCTTGTTCAGTTTACATTAATTATTTTTTGTAAAATTTGGTCTAATTTGCTTACAAAATAATAATAATAATGAACTTATATATACAAAATTTTCAGATTAATTTTCTTATTCAAAAATGAAAAATTACTTATATGTGACTACATCTACGAACTCTCACAAATAGATATACATGTATATGTTTTTCCAAATTTTATCTACTTAACCAGAATTTTAGACAATATTATTCTAATATTTTTTATAACATCTTATTTCGTCCAGAACCTTGTGGTCAGATGGTAAAGGGACGGATTTGGAACGCCAACACGTTTCAGATTCGATCCATCTGCTGTGTGAAACTACAACACATTGTTTCTGGACACCCACACGAATATGGGTCTATGTTTTCGGACCCATTTGTATATCCGGAGAAAGAGTCTATCCGTGGACTGCACCTCCCTCAGGAGATTAGTCTGAGCTCCTCCATAGACCTGGGATTTATACCTTAATTATAAAACAAAAAAAAAACATGTTATTTTGTTTTTTTTTTAGTTTTGTATTGGATATATGGATTTGGCTGATTTAGCTGACTAGTTTTGGGATGCGAAAGCCCGTAGGTACTTGGTAAAGAGGTTTTCGCATGTCCACTACAAAACATCTGAACCAAAATTTAAGCGACTAAATGGTCTATGCATAATATTTGCACACAATGCAATCGAATATGAAATTATAGCAAATTTACGCTCTTAACCATAGGAGCCGAGAATGTGTCATAATACAGAAATTGAAATGTTAAATTTTCGATGTGACATGTTTAACATAAAGTACTTTATACTATTATGGTATTGGGTTGAAAGATTTTGATCTATCATTACGAATCAATGAATTGAGGGACGAACTGTACAGAGATGACATACAGTTGTCAACTATACGAACACAAATAAATATCTGCCAAAGCTGAGACTGTTTGTATGTACTTAAGTTTGTATGTACATAATTAAAACACAGACTTAAGTTTTTTTCATGTAAGAATCTAAACTTTCTTTTTTCTTTACACATTAATTAAAAGTATGTAATCATTAGCTTACATAATGTTTGTGTTCGATCATGGACACTACTCCGTTTTGTCTTCCCGTGTTAGGTGAGACAGAAGAAATAAATATATCAAATCTTACTTTTTATATTTGAATTTTCTGGATTTTGAAATGTGATTTTTCAGGTTGTGGATTTTTTTTCTAATGGACATTTTTTTTTCAATATGACCAAAAACACTTCAAAACTTGAAATATGTGACGAAGCTACTTAGTAACTTAGCTATAATCTTATAATAATAAAAAAATAGAGAAAAGTAATGCACTTGAAAATTTTCACATTTTATAACATCTAATTATTAATTGGCACGCGTACATATAGCGTTGGACCAAGTTTAGATCTAATAAATCAAAGAAAATATTTCTTCAAAAAAAAAAATCAAAGAAAATATCGAACACACACGAGTTTCAGTTTTCAACGTCTGAACTTGCGAGAAGGAAAAAATAATTTGTAAACAGTACTATTATTAATAATTCCATTCACAATTGGACACGGTATATAACGAAACAAAATACATAGATTTGCTCAAAAACAAAACAAGGATGATAATCAGTTAAATGCGGTGCCTACCAAGTACCAACATATACAATTATAATGATTATTAATTTAATTTCGATGTTTTTTGTAACAATATATGAAACATCGTACTCATGCATCCAAACAAAATGGGACAGGCTGGTTTAGATAACGTGAGGCATTTCTCTTTGAGACGATCCAAATACTGTACAAGGGGTGACTTTGAATGATAATACATTACTGGTTTTTGTTTACATTTCTATAAAAAGAATTAGTGCAATATAGACACTTTTATAATTAAATTTACCACTAGGGTGATATACTGATATACGGTGTCATAACTACAATGTGGTAAATTATTTACTTTATAGTTTCTCTACAATTCTATATTTACGTTTCTATTTTTGTTTTTGTTTTTCCATATCGAATCCAAAAATACTCTTGAAAATTTTAAAGTATGCAACATCTAGTAATGTATGCTAGCTCATTGGTCACAAAATTAGTTGTCTTAACTGAGTTTATGTATTAACTATAGTCATAAAATTATAGTAAATCATATTCAATAAATTTAGAAAGTCAAATATTTTCTAACTATGTCATCATATAGAGAATTGAGTGCACTAACTAAGTAATATGTAATTTAATTATAATGGACATTACTTTTGATAATTCTCATTCTCACTCGTACTACAATGATATATTTCGTCCCCTCTATCTGTAGACACACACACACATATGTATATATATATATATGTATGTATAATTATATATCATCCACCATTACCCACGAAGTAACAAACTACAGAGAAAATGAAATATCTTAAGTAGCCCTGTAGCCTTTTGCTTTATTCTCTTGCTTTATGTCTTTCTTGTTTCTGTAAATTCACATGTTATACTTAGAGGAGAGCGAGGTGTTGGTCCATTTACTTTTGCTGTGATCAAATCAAGAAAATAGCAAAACATTAACTCAAGAGAAGTTCACATGTTTTTTTTTTTTTTACTTATTTTCGATTAATTGTGTAAAAAATGTTCACATGTTGCTTCTATTGACTTGCCTCCATCATCTTTCTTTGTCCCATTTGATGTACTCTTAGCCCCATGCCTCTTGGATGCCTTTTTATCTTTTATTTTATTATTAACTATGTCAAATATAAGCTACTCTTGTTTTATTCATGTAACAATTATCTGCATCAGATATAGTTATTCAATGTCTTTGTACCTTATTCCCCATGTGAACATATAAAGCCAGTTATCACTTATCAGGTTATTGTACATATAGCTAAGGGTAATTTACTCACGATGATCTGATAATCAAGTACAAGCCTAATTTAGTTTTCTATTTTTCATATTCAAAATCTGAAACCAAAAACTTAATTTTTACAAATTATATATGTGATTAAAACTTAAATTTGAACCGAAACAAACAAAATATATACCAAAGTGATTGAAATCCGAAATGAAATCTGAATTAAACATTTTTTGTTTCTTATTTTTTTTGTTCAACTAAGATTTTTATGTTTCTATGTTTATATTTTCATAGTTTATAAAATAATTGAGATTTTTTTTTCATAGTGGAATGAATCATTTATTAACACGCTTGTTATTAGAGATTAATATTAGCAATAAATTTATTGATATATGAAAAGTTAAAACAATGATATGCAAGTACGATTTTATAGCTGGTGCACTGAAAAAGAAACAACTTTTCTTACCATTAGATCAGAGAGTGGTATCATTTTCAATTTTGAATAAAAAAGCTAGATTCGCCTAACTATTATTGTTTTTCTCTGAAAAGTCTTTAAAAAGAATCTTTACCGTATAAAGTACAAAAAAATAAAATGTTGACAAAAAAAAAAAAAAAA
>OVAY01000631.1:36213-49955 GCA_900406395.1 Kernera saxatilis
GTGGACTTCAAGAATTTAAATTCTGATAAGTCCTCTCTTTTTTCTCTTTATTTTTAAAGCTTCTCGTTAGTAATCAAATCCAAAACCATTCACATTTTTAAGCTTCTCGTTACTAATTTTTTTTTTTTTACGATTTTATATCATTTGTGGTCTACAAACTTTTTTTTTTTTTTTTGCTTCAAAACCAAACAAGAGTCATTTTCTTCCTCATCACTCTCTCTCTCTCTCTCTCTCTCTCTTCTCTCCAACCAAACATGGCCTCTCCACTCTCACTCTCCCTCATCTTCTTCTCCTTCTTCTTCTTCCTTTCTCCTTCACTATCTTCCTCATCAGAGCTCGACATTCTTCTCGATATCAAATCCTCTCTCGACCCTGAAAAACGCTTCCTCACTTCATGGACTCCCGACGCCGACCCTTGCTCCTCCGGCTCTTTCGACGGGGTCGCTTGCGACGAAAACCGCCGCGTCGCTAACATCTCTCTCCAAGGAATGGGTCTCACCGGAACTATCCCTCCTTCAATCGGTCTTCTCACTAGCTTAACCGGTTTATACCTTCACTTCAACTCCCTGACCGGTCAGATTCCTAAAGATATCTCAAATTTGCCTCTCCTCACGGATTTATACCTCAATGTCAACAATATCTCCGGCGAAATCCCTCCTCAAATCGGAAACTTAGACAATCTTCAAGGTCAGTCTTTTTATGCATGTGTTCTTAATTAATCTCATTCATTCATACTTCATTTATTGCAGCCAACAAAATCTTAAGTGGGTCAGCTTTGGTTTTATTAAATTAGCTAAAATAAGTTTAGGTCTTGAATCGGTGTAGATTTTAGAAGAGTTTTTGGCTTTTAGTTTTCAAAAGCTATTTTAATTACCCAGTCAAATTTTTAGAAAAGTGGTAGAATAACTATAATTTTTAATTAACTATTCAAGTTTTTAGATTTCTAATTCTCCTAAATATTAAGGAAACTCCCATTTTTCTTTGTTAAAACCAAAAACTGTTTTATCTGTTTTTTTTTAGACTAAAACCCTACAACAAAAACTCGAACCAAAATCTAAAAACCAAACACTAAAAAATTGCGTCATGGTTTTGTTGTTGTTGCAGTTCTTCAGTTATGTTACAACAAGTTAAGTGGGAGTATACCGACACAGTTAGGTTCGCTGAAGAAGATAACTGTCTTGGCTTTACAGTATAACCAACTCTCCGGCGCGATTCCGGCGAGTTTAGGTGATATTGATACGTTAACGAGGCTTGATTTGAGCTTTAACGATCTCTTTGGTCCTGTTCCGGTGAAACTCGCCGGTGCTCCTTTGCTTGAAGTTCTCGACATTCGCAACAACTCTTTCTCCGGCTTCCTTCCCTCTGGTAATAATTTCTGTTTCGGTACTAGATTCGTAAATTCTTCAGTTTGCTTGTAAGATTAGGGTTGAACCGAACCGAGAATCAATCCAATAACCGGATCGAAGAGAAAATAAACCTATAATTTGGTTCTTTTTTTTTCCCATATCCAAATATTTTGTATATGAAAAAGGTTTGTCACTGATCACAAACCTCATTTTGTTTGAACATCTTTTCAAATTAAATAATACGTTTTGCTAAAATATCGACTCCCGAACAAAACTGAAACCGTATTTGATTTCTAAACCAAAAAACCCAAAAGACAAATCGGATTTTACGCCTACATTAAAGATGTTTTGCTGAGTTGTTTCTGATTTTTGGATTTTGAAGCTTTGAAGAGACTAAACAATGGATTCCAATATTCAAACAATCACGGTTTATGCGGAGATGGGTTCACAGATTTGAAAGCTTGCACCGGTTCTAATGATCCGAACCTAAACCGTCCCGACCCAACAAACCCGAAGAATTTCAGAACCACCGATGATGTAAAACCAGAATCTGCAGATTTGCAACGAAGCAACTGCAGTAACAACAATGGCAGATGTTCATCAAAACCCTCAAAGTCCGCACCTTTCGGGATCGTTATGGGTCTAATCGGATCAATCCTCGCAGTTGCAATCTTTGGTGGCTCAACATTCACATGGTACAGACGAAGGAAACAGAAGATTGGAAGCAGTCTTGATGCTATGGACGGTAGGATTAGCACTGAGTACAACTTCAAAGAAGCTTCTAGAAGAAAAAGCTCTTCTCCATTGATAAGCTTGGAGTACGCGAGCGGTTGGGATCCGTTAGGTCGAGGACAGAACAGTAACAACAGTGCATTGTCTCAAGAAGTCTTTGAGAGCTTCATGTTCAATCTTGAAGAGATTGAGAGAGCTACTCAGAGCTTCTCTGAGGTTAATCTGTTGGGGAAGAGTAACGTCTCTTCGGTTTTTAAAGGTATCCTTAGAGATGGTTCTGTTGCAGCCATAAAATGTATAGCGAAATCGAGCTGTAAATCCGATGAATCCGAGTTTCTCAAAGGGTTGAAGATGCTGACATTGTTGAAGCATGAGAGTTTAGTGAGGTTGAGAGGATTTTGCTGCTCGAAAGGTCGCGGAGAATGTTTCCTTATTTACGAGTTTGTCCCCAATGGTAATCTTTTGCAGTACCTTGATGTCAAGGATGAGACCGGAGAGGTTCTTGAATGGACAACTCGAGTTTCCATCATAAATGGAGTCGCTAGAGGTTGGATTCTGCGATTCATTCTTTCGCAAACTAAACTCGGTTTTGTAATGTGGAATCTGATGTTCTTTTCTTCCTTTCAGGCATTGTTTACTTGCATGGAGAAAATGGGAACAAACCTGCAATAGTTCACCAGAATCTATCCGCAGAGAAGATTCTCATAGATCATTGGTATAATCCTTCTCTTGCCGATTCCGGTCTTCACAAGCTTTTCACGGATGATATCGTTTTCTCGAAGCTTAAAGCAAGTGCTGCAATGGGATACTTAGCTCCTGAGTACATAACTACAGGAAGGTTCACTGATAAGAGCGACGTCTATGCCTTTGGTATGATTCTGTTGCAGATACTCAGTGGTAAAAGCAAAATCAGCCATTTGATGATCTTACAAGCTGTAGAGTCAGGAAGACTGAATGAAGATTTCATAGATCCAAATCTTCGAAAGAACTTTCCGGAGGCAGAAGCGGCTCAGCTCGCTAGACTTGGTCTTCTCTGCACTCATGAATCCTCAAACCAGAGACCATCCATGGAAGATGTTATGCAAGAACTGAATAAACTCGCAACGAATTATTAGTTTCCATTTAACAAGATTCTTGCTTTTGATTGTCCAGGAATATAAGGCTCACCAAGGTTTCGGACTATCACCATTCCCCTGATGTTAACTCGGTTTAGGTTCAGTATATGAGATTCTAAAAAAAACCGGTTCATGATGTAACAATCTTATCTCCCTGTAACTGTAGCTGATGTACGTAGGCTGTAAAATCAAGCGCTTTTCAGACATTTTAGGTGATTTTGTGGGAAGATTTTTTCTGACATAATTCAGCTGCACAAAACCAACCAACATGTAAATCTTCATGTATGACTCTGTTTCGTTCTCCATTTGATGTATGCCAAGGAATTGCAGAATAGGTTTAAGCCCTTGAAAATATATGGCTGCACAATCGTTTATCTACAATGTATTCGAAACTTCCATGCTATCTACAAAGAACTCATGGACTCTTCCGTCGAGCTCAATCCAACTACATCCAGGAATTTTCTGTAGCTTTCTTTCCTTCATCATTGTTCTAACTCTACGAACATCCTTCCACATTCCTAGACTAGCATACATGTTAGACAGAATCACATAAGAGCTCGGGTTATAGCCAGCCTGCAAAATAAGGTGTTTTGCAACAAGCTCCCCCGTTTCAAACTCCTTGTGGTGACTACAAGCGGTGAGAAACGTTCTCCATATGACATCATTTGGTTCAATTGGCATTTCCTCTATTAAGTTTTTGGCTAGCTCTATACTTCCTGACCTTGAAAGTATGTCGACCATACATCCATAGTGTTGCAATCTTGGTTCTATCTTGTGTTTTCTCCTCATGAGCTCAAAGCAGAGAAGGCCTTCCTTCACCAACCCAGAGTGGCTGCAGGCATTTAGGACTCCAACAAAAGTGATATGGTCGGGTTTTATGGAGTGCCTCTCGATCTGCAAAAGCATATCGAATGCGGATTCTCCAAGACCATGAACAGCTAGCCCACCAATCATGGCATTCCAGTGATCAATACTTTTGTTTTTGATTCCCTCAAAAACCCACATGGCGTGTTGTATGCTGCCGCATTTTGAATACATATCAATGAGAGCAACGCCAAGTTTTCCATCTAAAAGGAATTGTTTCTCCACAATATACAAATCCATATCCATGGCTTTGGATAATCGGCCAAGTTGAGCAATTGCAGAAAGAACTATCACCAAAGTCGTTTCATCGGGTGATAAGTGACTCTCCTTTTCCATGGCATTAAACATTTCAAGAGCTTCCATGTAATACCTGTTTTGAACATAACCAGCCATCATGGAGTTATATGCCACGACATCTCTCTGAGGCATTTGGTTAAACAGATTCTTAGCCTGCTGAACAAAACCTGACTTCGCATACCCATCAATCATGGTAGCCCAAGTAACTACATCTCTTCTCGGCATCACATCGAATAAATCTTGAGCATCCTCGATTCTTCTGTGTTTTACATATCCATCGATCAATGAGTTCCACGAAATCAAGTCCTTCTCGGGCATTTCATCAAACAGTTTTGACGCTATGTTAACTCCATCTGCTGTCTGAGAATAGCCACTTATCATAGAATTCCAAGTTATCAAATTCGTCTTCTCCCTTGGCATCAAATTGAACAATTCACGCGCAGATTCAATCAATCCACATTTGACGTACCCATCAATCATGGAATTATAAGAAACTGAGTCTCTATGCTGCATTCTATCAAATATCTGGCGGGCAAACCCTAAACAGCCACACTTCAAATACAAGCCAATCAAGCAGTTCTGCAGAAACAAATCCGACCAAATTCCAGTCTTTCTCAGAAACCCATGAATCTGCATTCCTCCCTTCACAAAAACTAACCTTGAACACGCTTTTAGAACAAGAGAAAGCGAGAATTTGTCCACGGAAACACCATTCTCGAGCATCAAACAGAACAAGAGCAGAGCTCGACTCGGATCGACTCCATGAGAATGAGACTTGATCACGGCGTTCCATAAAAAGGGATCATCCACCTCTCCGGACGAAGACGAACATACATGATACTCGTAGAAGACACAACGCGCGAATTCGGCGAGATAAGGGCGTCGAGAAGCGGCAAAAGCGAGAACGATCCTCGTGGTGAGATTGGGGTTTTTGATGAACCCCGTCGTAATCAGTCGCGCGTGGATTTTGTTAACGTCATCTGAGGTTTTGCAGCTTCGGAGGAGTTGGATGGTGGGTGAAATCGAACTCCATGGTTGATGAGAATGCGCAAAGACAAGCATCACAGTGTTGGAGATGAAACCGGATTGGGTTTATGATCGTTTACCGGCTATGTGTAGTCTCTGTGGGAATGAGTTTAAACGACGTCGATTAGTATTTGCTTACAAGCAGGCTCTCAAATCAAGGCCCAATAATAAATAATAAAATAATTTCAGCTATTATCACGAACTTCTCGACCTATGCGATATATGGGTAAATAAATCGGCTTACAATATAAAATTATTTGGATCCAAACATTTTTTTTTTTGGCATAAGGCTTTAAAATTTTATGAGCCGGGTATGAAGGGGTTGGTTCAAATAGTTATGAAACATTACTAAATGATACTAACGAAAAAATTAAAGACATACAGCAACAAAAGAATAGAATTAAGACTAACATTCGAGTTTTAAGCATATTCCTCTGCACAATTAGACAGATGTTAAAGTTTTGGTCGATTAAAATAATTCCGCCAAACGGATCTCTACGAAATAATATATGTATAGAAAATTGAAAACTGATAGTGTAAATAAGATATTGATAAGCAAGTTGATAAGCATTGACTTCCTCATAAGTCATAGTCAGGATGGAGTGGTACGATATATCGTACATTTATCTCCTTTATCAATTTCATTATTTATAAATATAGTTATGATTTTTAATGCAAAGTTGCGATTTAAAAATCAGGCATCTTTAATATAAAACGAAAGCGCGAATTTGTAGTTTACTCAATAGTTAATCTAATTAAAATCATGTCAACCTCAGGATTTAATTCGCTTAAGAGTACTTAGCTAGATTTTTGGTTGTTCCTATTATTTCAGGAGCCATGGTACAGGCATGTCTCGACCAAAATAGTATATTCTGAACTTAATATTCGATTTAAGTTATTACAGTAATGAAAATTAAGTTCATAACTACTCATGGATTTTAGTTCTTACGCATTTTATTTTGGCTACCTGACACATGCAGTGATGCACAACTACACTTATTGGATATATTTTATGGGTTTATGAGATTGAGAGAACCAAATATATGTGTTAATAAGATTAAGATGAAATTTTGTGATACTTTATTGGCTTAGTTAGTTTCACCTTGTAATTTAATCAACTAAGAAAGTCTATATATATAGGTGTTTGATCGTCGGATTTATATATATATAATTTTCTTAAATCAAGCCAGGGATTTTGTACTCTTGGTTCATATTTTTTGGACCTAAGCTGAAGACACAACTTCTACCATAAAAACTTTATTTCATATAATATATAACTTGAATTTTAGTTCAAAGATACTATAATCACTTATTTTTAATTTTTAGTCGATCGAGCTACCAATGCATTCAATAATCTTATATGCTTTGTAATTTATAGATTTCTTTGTCGCATATCGGTTAGCTTATACCGTTATACGGTACGTGCATAATAAACCAAACTAGCCGGCGATTTAAATTACGTTTATATATGTTGTTTGATGTATTTTATGTAACCTTATTTTATAGATTCGTTGGTTGGCACCATGAAAGCGAGCGTCGAAGAAAAAGCCAAAATTTGAATCGTCATTAAGTTGAAATAACAAAGGTTTAAATAAAATATAGAAAATCAACAAAAGAAAAAAGAAAATCAAAGATCACAAAAAAAGAAGAAAATCAAAGATTGAAGCTGACCATCTCATGTAATTGTTCAAGTTGTCTCACTAAGTCCACAATGTCAGCAATCAAATCCTGATTAACTACACGTATATTTTGACACTCGACGCTTTTGACGAAAATGAAACAAGGACAAAATAAAACAATCAACTAGTATTACGAAATAACATATGATGTATATTGTAAATTTTAACTTCATGTCTTAAAATATAAGTTTTATTATAACCTTTTATTATTGAAATTGGTTTTAAATTATAAACACTTTGATAAAGTAATTTATATTACAAAATTAGTATACTTATTTTTAATATCCGAGATTTTGGTGTAAAGTCCAGACTAATTTATGAATCTTATAGAAACCCTAAATATTTTGTCACGAAAGTCTTTTACAAAAACTAATTAAACATGATTAAATTCGTAATAAAGACCATAAATTATTGGTTTTCCAACTTTCAAAGACCGAAATTTTAATCACTAAACTAAGAATATTAGTCCGCAAGCATATATAAAAGTTAAATACATATTAACATAACCGGAAAAATAATATCAAAAATTTGTAGTGATGCATATATGGATATTGGTTTACAGACCTATATCTACATCCCTATGTCAGGACTGACGCAAATCGACGACAAATATTCGCGCTTTTATTTAACAATCTATTATCTATTTACATATTATAGGAATGGTAAAAAAAAAAAGAGAATTATATATATTTTCTTTTTAAGAATTAATAATTCACTGATTGGTGAAATTACCAGTAACAGTTTGAAAAAGAAAAAGGAAATGGGGAGGATAAATAAGGAGAAATAAATGGGAGCATTAAGACCAATTGACACGTTGTTAATTAGAGTAAGCAAATGTCAACGCTTCGTCTACCATTTATATAACCTAACCGTTTCTTCTTCATCACAACTCATAAAAACTCCATTTCACTCTCACCATGAAGCTTGTCTGGTCGCCTGAAACCGCCTCAGACGCCTACATCGACACCGTTAGATTGGTACGTGATTTTAACTGCTTATATATATGTGTATACATGGTTATCTTCATTTATCTTTATTTAATTTGCACGTACGTATGTGTATAGTGTAAGAGCTACAAGGAATCAGGAGTGGCGGAGTTTTTATCAGCTACGGCGGCTGGATGGAACGCGAGGCTAATCGTTGAGACATGGTCACGCGGCGATCCAATCGCGACTAGCGTCGGACTCGCGGTTGCTGCAACTCACACGTGCGGAAGACACGTGTGTATAGTACCTGATGAGCAGTCTAAATTGGAGTACGTGTTGGCCATGAGAGGAATCGTTACGACGGAGGCCACGGAGGTTGTGGTGGTCGGAGAATCTGTGGAGAACGCGGTGGAGGAGTTTCCCGGTGTGGATTTCATGGTGGTGGACTCGAAGCGGCGTGAGTTCGTTAGAACGCTGAGGTTTGCGAAACTGAGCAACAAGGGTGCCGTTTTGGTGTGCAAAAACGCCACGCAGAGAGCGATTTCTGGGTTTATATGGCACGACGTGTTGAAAGGCGGGACACGTGTGGTGAGATCTGTGTTTTTGCCGGTTGGGAGTGGGTTGGATATCGTACACGTGGGAGCTACCGGTGGCCACCAGCGTGGTGACTCGAGGAAGCTTCCTAGCCGTTGGATTAGACACGTGGATCATCTTTCGGGAGAGGAGCATTTGTTCAGACGCTAATATGCTTTTCCTCTTTTACCCTTTGCCCTTACTTCATTTTGCGAGTCTAATGATGTATATACGTTACGAAACTTAAAATAATTTTCGATTAATCAAAACTTTATATTATCATTTTGTGTTCAGGCGAATGTAAAAATTATTGACATTACAACAACAAACATCATTCTACAACAGTATTTGATCACACATAGATTGATACATGTTTCTTTAGGCGGTTTATGACGATTCAATCAATGTTGATCCGAACAACCTTTTTAGCTCCAGGTGCAGATTGGCTCGAACCGGTCTGACTTTGGTCTGGTCGACGACGAGCTTGTTCCAGAGATGGAATAAGCCATCCTCCAAAACTATGATCAAAGCCTGCAACATTGTACAGAGAACAAAACATTACGGTAAAATGGACTGAAACTCGATTCTGAATTTGAGATCAAAGATAGTTTGCTAACCAGTGGATTCATGCTTGGCCAGAGATGAATTGCCTTTCCATGCTTCTTCAAAGCCACTTAGTTCGGCTGAAACAAAAAACAAAAAAACAGTCCTTTAGATTCTTGCCATTTTCCTTCAAAGAACTTAATTTATGATTAGGCTGTGCAGATTCTGCATACCGACCTTCATCGAGGTTATGAAGAGTCTGTGTCGACTCTACACCACCACTCGAGTTAAGCTTTCTAGTAATCGAATGACCCTGAATACACCAAACAAAAAGACTCAGACAAATCAAAAATTAAGTTTGGTGGAACCAAGAACTGGTCTAGCAACAACAAAATAATAGTCACCTTATCATTGATTCCTCTAGAGATCCTATGAGTGGCTTCACCCGTAGTTTTATCGGCTTCTTTGCTTTCCTCAACCACGATCTAGAAACAGAATATGGTTAGTATGTGAAAACTTCCGTTAATAGAAAGGATCGAAAAGAGAACAACATACTCCATCACTGCCTGCTCTTCTGGTTCTACTGGATGTATAGTAAGCACCATCTATGCCACCATATGTAACCTTAGAGGTGTGATGTCTGAATGTGTTAGCTCGACACTGTGTACCCTCTCTTCTACTGAAATCGCTCCTTTGATTCACATTCCGAATCTTCCTCTCAGCTACAACAAACCAAGCAAATCACACATAGACACGAAACATAATTAGATACTTTCCGTAAACAAAGTTATTTAATGACCACTGGTACATACCATCAGAATCATCTTCTGGGTGCTCAACACATGGCTGATTCTCTGAACTAGCATGTTCTTCATCACTCCCAATATCTTCCCTTTCTTCGACTTCTTCATCAGATGGTAATTCTTCAATTGTTAACCCTCTTCCACCATTGTTCTCTTGTGCATTACTAAAGGAAGCACCTGAGCTGAAGGAATTTGGCTCGAGCAAATCTTCAAATGGTCGAGAGAAGAAAGGATCATCAAAAGGATCTCTTCCTCCAAATAAGCTACTTCTAAATGCTCCAACAAAACCACCAAAATTTCCGAATCTACCACCAAACGGATCGCCCATTTTCCCAGTTCTTCCTAAATCTCTGCAATCTTTTTGCATAAATTTAGCAACAAGTTAGCACTAGAAATGATCTTAGAAATCTCCGTCAAATTCTTCTTACCATCTCTGTGCATATCAATCGAAATTCACGGCATTTATAACCAAAAATTATCTATCCACAACCTAAACGGAATACAATTTTTTTACCAAAACTCTAATAAGAGATTCTCTAATAGACTAATAACCTATCGTCCTATCAGTATGATGCAATAATCCTCTGACGAACTACAACAATCCAATACGCCAACAAAGTTTTAGAGCTCAAATTTGAAAAACAATGACCTTGCACGATATGGGCGATTCAAACAGCGAAATTTTGCTCTCTTTGCTAGCAAATTTCGTTGAACTCCTCGAATCGGAAATTCAAAATCGTATCGTACAACATCGTTTCCTAGTAGTTCTTCGGGAAAAGAGAGTACCTGCGAGAGAATACGAGAAGAGCCCAGAAAATCTACAGAATTCCCTTATTCAAAAGAGAAGTTAACATCACTCTGTTTATATATAATCTCAATTTCAGAAGAAAAGAACGTTTGAGATTGTGACACGTCATTGACATCATAGCCTAGAAGCTTCTTCATCATTCTCCTTCCTCGCGAATTTTATTTTACCACAAAGTAAAAGACAGCATTTTGGAACTACGGTTAAAAATCAGTAACCAAACTGGAAACGTGAGACTGGCTCTACATTTACAATAAAGATCATATCTGAATCACTTAAGAAAGAAGAACATATGGATCCAAAATATCATCTGCACTTAGTCTAGACGTTCTTTCGATTCTTGGGAAGAAACGACACCGTGTAAGCGAGAAGCAACTCTTTTAAAGTTGGTACATTTTCTCTTCCAATGTCACTTCCGGGTCTTTCTCTATCTCCTGTCATCTCTATGGTATTGTTACGGGTAAAGAAACCATCTTTTCTTTAGAAATCTTGGGAATCAAAGTCCGGTTTTGAAGGGTATTCGAGACCCTGAAGTTCTGGCATTCGTCTTAAATCTTCTTCTGAGTATGCCGGAATCAACCAATATCTCTTATCCATACCAAATGCCTAAAAACATAAACTCCCAAAAAGAGATTCCAACATGAGAAAGAAAGATACTTAATAAGTCTAAAACAAGTCATCAAAGTCTACACTTACTTGTTCAAAGTTCTTCTTTCGACCAAGGTCATACGGCCATTTTGGACTTGTTTTCTTCTCATATGCCTGTTCACAAAGTCATTACATGAAAGAAAT
The DNA here is from genome assembly GCA_900406395.1 of Kernera saxatilis. Taxonomy (NCBI): domain Eukaryota; kingdom Viridiplantae; phylum Streptophyta; class Magnoliopsida; order Brassicales; family Brassicaceae; genus Kernera; species Kernera saxatilis. The sequence continues at coordinate 47,715 of OVAY01000631.1, forward strand.
CTTAACCATGTGATGCAACAAACTGTTCCAGGCTAGAGATGAAAAAGAAAAGAACATACCTCTATAGTTGTGGTATTCGCAGCTACGAGCGAGATGTGCATTATTAAGAAGCCCATAACACTTAAAGCAAATGCCAGGTTTAAAACTGCGGTAATGACGATGAAACATCTTCAGATGGATGAATAAGTGGAACTGAGAAAATCGATTATACATAATAAAATTGGGAATTGGAAACGTACCAAATGCAAGAAAAGTAGTAGCAAGGGTCCCCGGGGTTCCAGGTATCTCTTCATCACTAAAGAAAGCTATGAAGTGCGGCATGAGAAGTAAAGTCACAAGAGTTGTTTCCAGAAAGGTGTAAAGCTGCATTTGAAACATTTTTACACTCAAGGCTTATGACACAAAGAAGAAATTTTTCTAGTACTTGGCATTATCGAACATGGATGTATCCTCTATACCCCCAAGAAAACTACTTTTGGTAAGAAACATTAAAGGAAACTACTTTGGCACAATTCAACTTTAAGATCTGGCACAATTTAACTAAACTGTGAACTGTAAGTCTGTAACAGGAAATCCGAATTAAGCAGGACAGGTATCACAACAGAAAAGCGAAATTGACTAATAGATCAAAGCAGACTTACCAAGAAAAGAAGAAAATACTTATAGTTAAGCGCCCCGACACAGTTAACAACCCAAACACAATGGTGATCCATTTTCAACACACATCGACCACCTGGATTAAATGTAAACACAATCAGCTTCCTGATTCTCCTTCAACAAATGCTATAAAGATACAATAGAAAAAGTGTGTGTGTGTGTGTGTGACTGAGAGATCTTACAAACAGAGCAATGATGACAACGAGGAGGCTTAGGTTGATTGCATTTTCTACAAAACCGAGTTCTTTGGTTCGAAGAATCGGGCTGTAACCCGCCAAACTCCAAACTGTTTAACGGATCATACTCGCCTCGTTGTTCTTCGTCTGAAGCTGATCTCCAATTCGGAGGCACAACACCGGGATCAGTAAACACAACAGAGAAGTAGCTCCACAAAAGCATCGCCAACTGCATCAATAACACACACACACCATTATCAGTGTCACAGCAGTCAAACACCAAAATTACTTGAAACCCAACAAAGATACCGAAATTATAATCCAGAATTCAGCAAAGTACGAAGCTTTTGTTGAATCAAAAAATGAAATCAACCCAAAAGTAAACAGAGAAAGGGTTTACCAAAAAATGGAAAAGGAGTATTATAGCAAGAGCGGCAAGAGAATCGAGCCCTCCATATGATAGTGCGGGACCGTAATTGGTCCAAACGACGGCGTAATAGGTCACACCAACAACCCCCAAGACCAGAAGAATCATAATCGATCCCAGTCCTCGTAGAGCCGTACAGAATTTGAAGACGTTCCACGCCATTGCAGTACCAGATCTATGCATAATCAATCAATCAAGATCGATTGGAAAATCTAATCTTTCCGATTTCTGGATCGGTTTGAAGCAGAGCAGAGACAAAAAAAAAAATACGGGAGAGATTTTTGTTGGGAAATTGAATTCGGCGAGGAATCTTAGAATCTAGGGTTTAATCAATCGAAAAACGGAGTGATTCAGAAGGGGTTTATAGGGCAATGTTAGTGAGACAACCCAGATGCAGAACTCATCGACGAAGACGAAGCTTCGAACCTGACGAATTGCATTTTATTTCTAGTCCAATTTTTGTTTTTATTCCCTTTCCCTTTGGAACTACACTAACTAGCGGATGACCAAAAAAATATAAAATCTATTAATTTTTACGAACCTAAACTGGCATATAATAACATAAGTTGAAAGTCAAAAAAAAAAAAAAAAAACTGACAATAAAACTAATAAAAACACTGGTAAAAATCAATTAACACATGGTGTGTTAAGTGAATTCAATTAGGTGGATATTTCATCACTATGTATTTGCTTATAAATAGAGAGCAAAATCACTCTTTGTAAACATACAACACAAACACAAAAATATTCTATCAAATAATAAAATCTCTCTCTCTCAAATATTTTGAGATCTTATTATCCAAAGGTTATAAATTTTTTTCTTTAATTTATTGTCATTTCTTATTCAAATCTTTTATTTATAACACGTTATCAACACGATCACTCTATTTTAAAATATACTTATAATATCATATAGCGAGCGGATTACCACCACTATAATGATATACTATTTTACAGTGGTTGCTTAACACACCGTTATTT